>CAUYPO010009707.1:0-39311 GCA_963574435.1 Cheirogaleus major
GGGAAGCAAGATTTATAGATGTTTACATTGGACATTCCTTAGAGAAAAGGCAGCTGTTCCCCATATCACCCTCCAGGGAAGCCTTCCAGTCCAGGAGCCCCATCCAGTGACACAGAACTACCAATCAACATTGGTGTCTCAACTCTAAATACAACCACACTGTCAAGAATCACCAATCAAGTGAGAGAATTCCCCAACATCAAAGAAAGCCACTTAAGTAAACAGAAAAAGTACTTAGAGAAAACAGAGAAAACGTAAGTCAACATAACTATAATTAACATTAAGAAAAAATATAGCATTCTTAAGGAAAAAAAGACATAGAAATGATTACAAAAGAAAAACCTCTGAAAATTAAAAATATGATATCCAAAATAAGGAATTTAGTATAGAAGATAAAAGACACCATCCAGGAAGTCTTCAAGAAAGTAGAAAAAAGACAAAAGACAAAGATTTTAACAATAGAAGAGGGATCTGCATGGCTTCTGTCCGGCAGCTCAAAGGAATGTAAAAAAAGAATTTCCAGGTATTCCTTGGCCCGAGGGAGAAGGAGCCTTTTTTAAATCTCCTTATGCCCAAAGCTTGCTTCTTTTTCTCACTGAATATACCAATATCGAAAATTCCCATTTTCTTCTGGCATGCATGAATCACATAAAGTAATCTTAACCCCTGGCAGTAAATTTCCCTTGTATCTACATGTTCAGGCTTTATTCTGAACTGTACTCATCAACAGTCATAGATTTAGAGCTTCTCCAAGAACAATTATCAAGTTCCTGATTAATAGTGCGTATTTATAGGGCTTAACAAAATACAACCATTTTCCTAGTTCAAACTCCAAATGAGACTTTTGCAACTTCAATGATTTTACTACCTAATCCTAATCAGGCAACTGGCTATATTAAGAGCCAACAAGTAATTTTCTGTAACATCAAGGATCATCATCTCTAAACAGTGGTGATAGTTTATTACAAACTGGATTGAATAAAACCAGGACCACAATTTTAAGTTATACAAAGATATTGAAAAAATATAATTATTAAATTTTTTGTCTTCCTAATCTATTCTTCCGCTCCATCTCTCCTACGTTGGCTAGTTAAAAAATATCAGTTTTTAATTCTGCCCAATTGAGAACTAAATTTATATTAAATAATTAAAAGGTGGCTTTTTATAATGCTAGCCTTTCTTTGAAATAATGCTAATTGCTGAGATTTCTCAAGTCTTCTACCTCTCATCACCACCTCCATAAGATAGCTCCTAAGTGGCCAGAAAGAAGGGTGTGGCCTTTATAACCTTATGAAGAGAGGAAAAGTAACAGGTGTTGGGTTTGGTATATTCTGGCTCCGTGTCATGTACTTTCCAAAGAAGGCCTAATCAAGAGATAGCTCACCCTAGTAAGTGTGCTTACATGTGATGTTGACACATTGACAGGCCTCCATCAAATACTTCCGTAAGTCTGTGTCCCCTCTTCTTGAACCAGGGCGGACATTTCAAACTGCCTCAACCTAGTGAATGTGGTGAAGATGACGCCATGTAACTTCCCCAGCTAGTTCATGTATGGCAAGATGGCTTCCTCCTGGTTCTCTCTCTCTCTCAGGATGCATGTCCATAGACCCTAGCCACCATGTGGTAAGAAAAACTAGGGCACATGCTACAAAGGCCATATATAGGTTTTCCAAGTGATAGCCTAACTAGGGCCTCAGCTGACAGCTGACACCAACTGCCAGGCACATGACTGAAGGAAATTTCAAAAGATTCCAATCTCCATGTAGGAAAGAAACCTGTTGCATGGCAAGAGTAACACCATCTTGAAGCAAAACCACCATAATGATCCATGTTTGACTCTTGCATACCAAGGTGTTCCTGTAGCAAGGTCAATAAACAATGCCTGTGGCATAGATAATCCCTCGTAAAGATGCTTATCTAGCCTCCCCAGTGGTCACCAGTTGTGCCAGAAAGTCTGAGACATGATCACCTGCATATGCTTTTAGCCAAAAGAAGTTTGCTATATAAAGGGTATTTTCTAGAGGCAGGGTGCAGGGATTCATTCTCTTGCCATGGCCTGAGGCCTCTCTTCTGTCTGCAAATCCCTACTAAATATTTCTTTCTGAGGAAAAAAAGAAAAAAGAAAATTCCAGTTTCCAACCTTTAAGTTGTTCCATCTGAGGCTTGAGAGAGTGTAAGCAATTGTCCCTTCTGTACTCTGTCCGAATTCCTGACCATCAGAAACTCTGGAAGATAGTCAATGGTTATTGTTTAAACTACAAAGTATAATTTGTCATGTAGCAATAGAAAACAATTATAGGTTCCCTCAGTTTAACTAGTAGCTAGTTCTCCAATTGACATATGCATTTAAGTTTATGGCTGGTCAGAGCACTAGGCAGCTTCCTGATCTATCCAGGTTCAGTTGGGCTCCTATGGATTCTATAGACACCCTCTCTGGTCAGCTTTGACTTCCATTTAGCTCTAATCTTAGTGAGAATGTCTGTTATATATTGTCTAAGTGCTTCATGCATGTTGTTTCATATTGATCCTTAAAACAAGCATGGGAGATTTCTATGATGGGTATTATTAATTCAACTTTAAAATGATGAAATAGGTTGATAAGTTCAATGCCTGGAGAGACATTGTGCGAAATTGACTCCAGATCTTCTGACCTTACATTTAGTACTTTTCCATCTGTTACTAGTTTCTAACACCGAAGACATTAAAATATTGTAGTGTGATATAGTAAAGTTTCAGTAACTTGACTTTATTTTTTTTCACATATGCAATTTCTTACATTTTTTCATCAATAAATTCTTACCAACTGGACTTTAACAGCTGATGTAATGTCAGAAAAGTCTTAATCATGTGCATACCCTTGGACCCAGAATTGATATTTCTAAGAGTTTATCTGAAGAAAATAATTAGAAGTGTGTAAATATATTTAGCTTAAGAATGTTTTGGGGCTAAAATTCAAAAATTTCAAAAATTATTGTAGAACTAAGTTAATTATAATTCAATTCAGTCTTTGTACAGACATTAAGACTAATTGATGAATATCTTTGAAAACATATCAATATGTTAAGTTTAAAAGCTTTAGCACATTATATAGTGGTAAGGATAAGGGGAAAAGAGAGTGGTTTGGTACATATAGAGTTTCAGTTTTACAAATGGTTCTACAGATTGGTTATACAACAATGCTAATCTACTTAACACTACTGAACTATACATTAAAAAATGGTTAAGATGGCAAGTTTTCTGTTAGGTGTATTTTACTACAATTTAAAAAATTATATAATCTATTACATCAGTTTTTTAATGTGTCTGTATCTATGTCTACATACATAAAATCTAGAGGTATATTTACTAAAATATCAGCAAATGTTTTCTCTGTTGTTGAGAATATAGATCATATTTATTTTCTCGATTTTGTTTTTCTGTATTTCACACGTCTATTGTGTGTTAATAAAACAACAACCATAGAGATATTTTAGAAAGTAAATAAATAATTTTCATATGAAGAAAATATTCTATATTTGAAAGCTCTAATTCATTCTTCCTAAATGATTAAATTTGTGTGCAAAAAGCTGTTCTCAGGATTACTTTATTTTCCTTTTATTGTCCATGGAATCTGTAGTAATTACTCCTCTTTCATTTCTGATATTAGTAATTTATAACTCTTCTTTTCTTTGTTAGTCTTGCTACAAGTTTATCATCAGTTTTATTGATCTTTTCAAAGAATCAGCTTTTGATTCTGTTGGTTTTCTTTATTGTTTTCCTTTTTTTCCCCATATCATTCATTTCTCCTCTAATTTTTTTTTTTCTCTTGGAGACAGAGTCTTGCTCTGCTGCCAGGCTAGAATACAGTGTCGTCATCATAGCTCACTGCAACCTCAAACTCCTAGGCTCAAGCAAACCTCCCTCTTTGGCCTCCCAAAGTGCTAGGATTACAGGTTTGAGCAACCACAGCACCTTGCTTCTCCTCTAATTGTTATTGTTTTTTTCTTATCATTAATTTATTCTCTAATTTTCAATATTTCTTTTCTTGTGCTTTTCTTTAGGTTTAAAGTGCTCTTCTTCCTCTTCTCTCCTAAAGTGAAATCTTAAATTATTACTTTTAGATATTTCCTTTTTTCTGGTATAGGTATTTAATTCTATAAATTTTGCTCTAAACATTGATTTTGCTACATACCACAAATTTTGATAAGATGTGTTTTTATTTTTAGTTCAAAAGACTTTTCAATTTCTCTTGATATTTCTTCCTTGGTCCACATGTTACTTAGAAGTATGTTCTTTGTTCTCCAAATATTTGGAGGATATTTTAGCATTATTTTTATTATTGATTTCGTATTTAATTCTACTATTGTATGAGATTTTGATTTTTGTAAGATTTTGTAAGACTTTGTAAGATTTTGATTCTTCTATATTTGTTAAGGTGGATTATAAGCACAAGATTTTGGTTTATCTTCATGAATGTTCTGTGCTAGCTTGACAAGAATCTGTATTCTGCATTACGGGTATCTTAACAGAGTATTCCCAATTCTCTCTGTCACTATTGGCCTTGTTGTTATTCATTTTACTTATCTATGTGTTATAATCACACAGTACATTGTTACTATTATTCCTCTAAATGGTTATTTTTTAGACCAATTAAGAATAAGAAAAAAATATTTTCTCTTATCTTCATTTATTCTTTTCCAACGTTCTTCCTTTCTTTATGTAGATCCAAGTTTCTGACGTATGTGCTTCCTTCTCCCTGAAGCAATATTTCTTTAACATTTCTTGCAGAGCAGGTCTATTCTGCTTGTGTGTGTTTGTCTGAGAAAGTCTTTATTTTATCTTCATATAGATAATTTCTCTGGATATAGCATCCTACCCTGGTGAGGTCTCCCCCTACCCCTACCCCTCAGGGCTTTAAATATTTCATTCCACTCTTTTCTTGTGTGCACAGTTTCAGATAAGAACTCTGTTGGAATTCTTATCCTTGATCCTCTATAGGTAAGGTGCCTCCTCACCTACCACCTCACCCTACCCCATCACCTTCCAGCTTCTTTCAATATTTTATCTGTTGCCTTTGGTATACTGCACTTAAATATGATGTGGCTAGCTTTAACTCATGTGTGTGCGTGCACGTGCATGTGTATGTGTTTATCCTGCTTGGTGTTCCCTGGGCTTCCTGCATCTGCTATAATTCTTATCCTTGTTTCTTTATAGGTTAGGTGTTTTTCCCCTGTCTACCTTCTTGTAAGATTATTACTTTGTCTTTAGTTTACCACTATTTGAATATAATATGCATAGGTATAGAATTTATTTTTAATTTTAATTTTATTTTATTTCAGAATATTACAGGGGTACAAATGTTTAGGTTACATATATTGCCTTTGCCCTACCTGAGTCAGAGCTACGAATGTGTCCATCCCCCCGACAGTGCTCACTGCACCCATTAGGTGTGAATATATACATCCCCTGCTTCCCCTCCCATCTCCCGGACACCTGAAGAATGTTACTCATCAGAGAAATGCAAATCAAAACCACAATGAGATATCACTTAATTCCAGTGAAAATGGCTTTTATCAAAAAGTCCCAAAACAACAAATGTTGGTATAGAAATTTTGGTATTTACCCTTCTTAGTATTCTCTGAGCTTCCTGGATCTGTGCTTTGATATCTGTCATTAATTTTGGAAAATTCTTGACCAATATTACTTCAAATATTTCTTTGACTTTATTCTTTCTTCTCCTTCTGGTATTCCAGTTATATGTATTTACATTTTTTTGTAATTGTTCTTCTATTCTAGGATATTCTTTTTTGTTTAATTTTTTCCTTGCATTTCACTTGGGGAAGTTTCTCTTGACATGTCTTTAAACTCATTGATTCTTTCTACATCTGTGTCCAGTCTACTGATAATCCTTTCAAAGGCATTCTTTATTTCTCTTAGTGTTTTAATTTCTAGTATTTCCTTTTCATTCTTTTTTAGTTTCCATCTCTTTGCTAACATTACCCATCTGTTCATGTATATTGCCTATTTTTTCCATTAGAGCTCTTAAAATATTAATCATAGTTATTTTCAATTTCCTGTGTGATAATTCCAAAATCTGTGTCATATCTGAGTATTATTCTGAAACTCACTTTATCTGCTGACTGTGTTTTTCTTGCCTTTTAGCACGTCTTGTAATTTTTTGTTGATAACCAGACATGATGTATTGGCTAATAGGAACTAAGGTTAATAGTCTTTAGTGTAAGGTTTTAACTGATCTGTTTAGGAGTTGGACTGTTTTTTAATGTTTGTTGTAGCTGTTAAGTGCCAAGGACTTCAAATTACTCCAGTGTCCTTGATTGTTTTCTTTCCTCTTGTCTTTGGGATTTCCTAAGAATCTCTTTTTAGATAAAGTCTATGTCTTGCAACTCTTTCAGCTGTTATCCACTGTTATTATACTGGAGCAGTGGTAAAGTATAGGGGAGGGAAGCAGTCTACAGTATAATCTTATAATTAAATCTCAGTTTGTTAGTGGGCCTGTGTCCATGGATTGTGACTTTTACAATTGTTTCTTGTAAAACCACACTTGTAAAGAAACAGGTAGGAAGAGAGAAAATGACTTTCCCTCGGATGGATGAGGCTCTGAAAAAGTCTTTTTCCCTGGAGAACACACCTTTGTTATGGAGAATTCTCTGGGTGTACTTCACAAAAGTTACTTTTCTTTTCTTCCTACCAGAGACGCAAGGGAATCTTTCTTAACTCTTTGCTCTGAGAACCTGGTGGGTTTCCTGAAGGTAAAATGCAAGAAAGTATGGGGGTCCCATACTTTCTGGGGCTAAGACTGTAGCCCCAGAAGTTTCTCACTCTTAAGCTAGGTCACACTCAGCCTTCAGCAATTCATCAAAATTACCATTTAAGTATTCCAAGTAGTTTATAGCTCTTGAAGTGCTCCAAGTAAGCAGATATCTGCTGTTTCTCCCTAGGTGTCCTTTTCCCTTTAGATTTTGCAATAGTGTTTGTCCTGTTACCTTAGTATCCTGATGGGTCCAAAAAAAATCATTAATTTTCAGATTTTAGCTTTTCCTTTAGAGCTGAAACTAGAGATAGCCTGGTGATATTTTAAAATAGATCATTTACCTATTCTGAATTTTAACTGATTCTTACCTTTATTTCACTTTTTATAACTTTAAAAGGATTATTCTTGGCCATGAAGTACACAATAGGAGTCTAATATTCTTTCTCCTTCTATGTCCCAGTCGATATTGTATCCAATTCTTGTTATGTGTCTTCCCGGAGGTCTTCAGAAGTCTGTTGGTAGATTTAGACATCAAAACTCATTGCACACATTTCCTGCCTTTACTACTGATACCCAAATTATCATAAAATGAAATCAGAATAAATTATATTAGATAAATCTAATGCTCATTAAAAAAATAGGCTATGGAGTCCTACTCTATACTGTAACTTATATCATACTTGTAAGTGAAAATGCAGCTTGACTCCAGATCAGAGCTAGAGTAAATAAGTTCAGTTGCTGTGTGACATTTCCTAATTAATTCCTTGCTTCATTGCTTCAAACCAGACATATCCCAAAGCCTCAAATAGTGTATCACAAATGCATATAGCGAAATTTATTTTTGTAGTCTATCTCTCTTTATTTTAAATGAGGAGGATGGAAAATTTAATGAATAAACTACTTATACCTTTGACGTTTAGTGAGATTGATTCAAAAGATTTTAAGGATTTTGAACTTGGGTCACAAATTCCCAAGAGTAGCTGTAACTGCCCTATCTAGTTTTTCAAGTTTGGTGTCTTCTTCATATTGTACATACAAGTTCAAAGGTTATTTTTGCCAAATTTAACCGTAAAATAATTTATTTTTATTTTTGGGTGGGAACATTAGGTTATTCTGCATTTGAACTTTTTTTTCTGGACTCTCATGCTATCCCACTCTATCATATTCACTCCTAATTATCTTTTATGTGTATCTTTTAAAAATCCAAGCTCATCAGTCATATCGGACACTTCAATGTTTCTCTGGGACTGTTTATTTACTGAATTACCTTTTTTGTTGGTTTTTTGAGAGTTTTTTTTTTCTTTGAATTTATTTTTTATTTCAGTATATTATGGGGGTACAAATGTTTAGGTTACTTCTATTGCCTTTGCCCCACCAAGGTATATGTGTATGAAGAGTTTCTTAATCCTCTTCAATTACTCTCTCTTTTTGTTTCTCAGGTCATGAGCTGAAATGTATCTTCTCAGCTTTTGTTTAAAATTTGTGTCTGAAGTCAGGTATACAGTTAGATAGAGTAATATTGAGTTGCATCTGTATAAAATAAATAGAAACAGGCTGTTTCAAAGGAAGGGGCAAGATTGGACTGGAATAGATGTCATAATTGCCTAACTGCCATATGTAATATTTTTCTGATTGGTTTAGCACAGGATGTGCTGTTTTCTCTGATTTTTTATTCTATTTGTGAAATATGTTAATAAATGGAAGAAGCAACAGAGTAACCTCCACTATAGAAAAAAATCAGGGACTCTGGATCCCTGGGGGTAGTAAGATATTTGAATTATTTAAGGTTTTAGGTATAGTGACTAGTAGAAAATACAATTTAGAGATTTTTGACAGCTGATTCAGATGAAAGGATTAAACAAGGAAGTTCTATTATATCAGAGCTTGATGCATTGCTGGAGTCCATGCTAGAACAAAATCTGTAGATAGAAAAAACCAAGAGAATATTTGCAAAAATGCCAAATTAATTTCAGGCAACAGTCTATAACTAGGTGGTTTATGACTTTCAATTAAATTCTCATTATATTTCACTTTTATAAAATGGTTGTTACAAAACATAAATTTATGCAATTGACTGATGCTGATTTAACTGTGACTTTCAAGTCACCAAAAACACTGGTTGATGAAGCAAAGCTAAGTTATTAACATGCTGCCATCAGGGAGAACACCATCTTAGCAGAGTCTTAGAAGTTTCTCAGATGGGAGCTGGTGGTCGAGAAGGATATTTGTAGGGTGGAAGGGCCTGGGGAAGGAAATTTAAAGGTCAGTTTTCATGGTAAGAACTGATCAGGATTTTGCAGATTTTATCAGATAATAGCTTTGGCTTTGTGAGCACAGTGAGGGAAGGGTCTTGAAGTCACTTTTGATGTAAAGCTGTTAGTCTTGATAAGTTCACTTTTTTTTTAGTTGGTTCACAGACATATTCTTAGAGCAAATTTTTCCTGGAGCAAGGAGCTACATTATTTTTGCTTAATCCCAGTATTCTTTAGCATAGAAATAATAAAGTATGCCTGATCACAATACAATTTAACACAGAGAGAACAAATTATGTTGGTTTTAGTTTTCCCTTGCATTCTTGCAAGTGGTTTCATGCCAATAGTTCTCAAGTGGTACTGTGCATTAGAACCACTTGTGACACCCTAACTATGTACAGATATAAAGGTTCTTCCCCTGAAGATACTGATTCAGTAAGAAAGGCTTCTGTATGCTTAAAACTTTCCAGACTTTATTCTGATGAACAGAGTTGGGAACATCCAGATACTTCAAAAAACTCAGGTATAGTGTGGAACTAACTCACAGGTGTGGAGGCAAACCTGCCTTTATGTGGTATGCTAGAATGGCCAAGTCCATTAGGTGATGACATGTAAAGTTAAAGAAAGATACATTTGCAAGTAATAAAAGAAGTGTCCAGCACGGAGATATTTTAGTTCCAGTAATGTACACCATTACTGGCATTCATTTTTCTAAAAATCATTTTCCATAAGTGTGATGACAAATGATTGGTGGTTACTTTCTATAATTTCTTTTTCAGTAAGCATTACAGAGTTGATATTAATCCAAACATTCTCGATCAAATATCATTTTTCCCTTTTAAAACATTCATCCACTCCTAGCATTTTTATCAGCTTCTAAAATGATTCAGTTTTTCTTCTTTTAGAATCTGATTTTATTTCACCACATTTGAGGATAAACTACACAAAAATAAATAATAAATGAATACTTAGGATTTTTAGAAAAGATGCATATTCTTGGTCAAATGCATTCTTCATTGTGTTATTACACATAATAGGTACCTAAAAATCTACTAAATTAAAGCTAAGCAACTGAGTGTAATGCCTGAAGTTCTCCATCAGTTATTTTTTTCATCCCTTTCTTTGTAATATGTTCTACAATAGCGAGGCTTAACTTGCTGCTTATAGAAACTACTTTCTGCTCACAAATGTTATCCAGGTTGTAAAATGTTACATACTTGTTGGAGGATATAGTCCTTTCAAATCTACAGAACACTGAGACTTAATTCTGTGAATGAGGATTGTTAAAGGGCCATTTAGTTCAAAGTAATTAGTAAGCATCTAGCATATCTATTGGGAGGGGAATTTAAGGCAATTTAGAAGTTGTTTGCCAGAGAACTTGTTGGTTGGGCAAAGACAATCTTGGAGTTTTCATTTAGATCAGAAACTTCATGTTGCTGAATAATTTATGTTTCTGTTTTGCCAAGAGGAGGGACAAGAAACATGGTTCTCAGAAGAAATACAGCAGGAATTCTTGGTATCAGTAATCTCATTGAGAATGCTAAAAAGACAACTTAATGCCTGCTCTCTGATTAGGTTGTAAGTGATCAGTTCTCTCCCTAGAGTGAAGAGTAAAGAATAAAGGGAAACTACCTTTAAGAATTTGGGAATAGGTTCTGGAGTCCTGGAAAAATACAAGCACAGAAGATATTAAGAGATGAGAATAAGTTTTAAAAGGCAATACATTTAACCATGAAAATAAATTAAAATGTGGTTAAAAATTAAGTAAATGAATAAAACTTATAGAATCGTTCTGAAGTAGATGTATTGTTTTCAAAACATGCTTAATTTGTTAAGTAAACTATTTAAAAGATGAGTATTCTAGTTTTTAAATGTCTGTTGTAATGCAAAAGAAAGCTAGCTCTTCTAGAGGCAAAAGAGTGATTTACTAAGCCTTTTGGCATCTTGGCCACTTATTGATGTCCCACTGTTCCACAAATACTCCACAGTACCTGTTGTAGTGCTTTGCACTTAGTAGAAGCTCAATACATATTCTTTCTTATGCATCTATTTATGTATGTCTGCATGCTTGTAAACTGTACATACAATGAAGTGTATAGATGTTAAACATACAATTCAATGTATACACCCATGTAACCAACATTCCAATGAAGATGTAGAACAAAACCATTACCAGGTAAGTTCCTTCCTTTCTGTCCCTTTCCAGTCAATATTTACTACCCATAGGCAATACCACTGTTCTGATTTCTATGGCCATAGATTAATTTTGTCTACTTTTTCATATCATCAGAAAAGAGTATAGTATGTTTGGCTTATCTCTTCCAACAGGTTTTTAGACATATCCATATTATTGCTTTTATTAGTTCATTATTTTTTTATTGCTGAGTAATATTTTATTAAATTAATTAATATACCACAATTTGTTTTTCTGTTTTCTGTTGATGAAACTCAGTTGATCAGGTTATTTCCAGTTTGGAGTTATTTTTAATAAAGTTACATTGTGACTTGGAAAACAACACACCAAAAATGAAAGCCTCAGAAGCAAAAGTTTTTCTCTGACCTTCTCCTGCCCTCCTGTCAGTCACATTTTTCCCCAAGGCTAGCCAGAAAAACTAGAATCCCTCTTTTCCACAGCAGATCATAGAAACCAAAACACTTTTCCCCCAAAGCCAACCATAAAACCTCAAAATATTCTGTGTAAAAACTGGCCATAAAGAAATTACCTGACCTACTTTGTTTGACTGTAGGTCTTAAGAGCTTCATTCCAGAGAGAGTCCTGGCCCATAATCAGAGGAAGGAATGCATGCTCAGAGAATCCAAGAAGAAACCAGACATGCTTTGCTGGGTTTCCCCCCTCAGTCTATTAGCATGAGATTGTATCCTTTTTGTCCAATAATATTTCTACATGGCTGTTCATACTTAATTGAACCTAAGCATAAAAATGGACAATTTCCCCTGTATCATTGGGTCGTATATTCTGAAGGCTCCGGTGTCACGTGAAACTAAAATCAAATCATTCTGTATGCCATTTCTTCTATTAATCTGCCTCCTGTCTGTGATTTTTCAGCAAAACTTCAGAGAACAAACGGGAAGTTTTCCCTTGGACCCTACAGTTTTGGTGCAGTGAGCAGGGTCATCTGGTTCTTAATGAGCAGAGGTTTTTACTTTTGATGAAGCCTAACATATCATTATTTTCTTTATGGTAGTTACTTTTGTATCCTCTCTAAGAAAACTTTATCTAGCCTATGGTCACACAGTTATTCTCCTATGCTTTGTTCTAGAAGAATCATAGCTTCCACTTTCATTTTTACATGTATTCTTCATATTGAATTAAATTGTGGATGATGTGAGTTAGGGATATCTACTTGTTCCAACACCATTTGTTGAAGATATTCATTTGTCTTCTGAATTTGGATCAGTACCTTTGTGGAAAATCAATTAACCATCTTTTTTTTCCCTTTTCCATTAATCTATATATCTATAGATTAGATATATCTAATATCTAATTTTTTAGATATTTTGCCAACATCACACTGTCTTGATTACTTATGGTATGCCTCAAAATCAGAGAATGTGAGTTTTCCAACTGTGTTAGCCTATTTTCAGGGGTTTTTTTCCTAGTAAGATTACTCATTTTTTCATTTATTATGTTTTGTTTTTAAAGCTCTAGAACATATTTATAATTGCATTTTAAAAAACACATATCTACTCATTCTAACATGTGAGCCATTTCAGGGTCTGTCTTTCTTGAAAACTCTTTTCCCTATGGGTCACCTTTTTTCTGTTTCTGTGCATGTCTAGTAATTTTTATTGTAGACTAAACTTGGGGGCTGATTCATTGTGCCCAAAGTGCTCAGTGAGGTCTCTCCACTCTAGTTGGGACAGAACTCTAATGTCTTCTAGTCCTATAAGTCTTCTGGTATCTTGTTCAGTTCTCAGACACACTGCGACTGGTCTATGCTAGACATTCTAGAGTCTTTTCTGAATATGCGCAGTCCAATCCTCAGCCAAGGACCCATGTGGGATCCACACGCAGACTTCTAGGATGCCCTCTGGGAAGACTGATCCTCGTTGGTTTGTACCCCCACAAATCCTTGCTACTTTCCCAGCATTGAAGTCTGATCTGTGCTTCTTCATTACGAAGAACTCCATTCACTGCATGAGCCCTAACTCCATTGTGCAATTTGGGAAATTGCCCCCAGGTGGGAAGCTTAGGTGAATGTACAGCTTGTCTTTTTTGTTTCTTTTCTCTTAGAAAGTTCCAACTGCCCATATGCAGTGCCTGAAAACAATTGCCTCATATAATTTGTCCAGTTTTATCATTTTTAACACTGAAAAAATAAGTCCTTTACCAGTTACTACATCCTGGCAAGAGGTAGAAGTCACTAAAAATTTTACACATTTTAAATGAATGAATGTTATAATTGCAAACGTAGACTCCAGAGGAAAGCAACCAGCCTTCTATGGTCATCCATCATAAACACACTTGTAAAATAGCTCAGTGTCCATTGAACTTATATTACTCTAAAACTGTATTTACCATTTCTTTGAAAATACCCAAAGGAAGTCATTTTATGAAAAAATACACCTGCACTTGAATGTTTATTGCAGCACAATTCATAATTGCAAAGATGTGGAATCAACCCAAGTGTTCATTAATTCATGAGTGGATTAACAAAATGTGGTGTATGTATACCATAGACCACTACTCAGCCATGAAGAAGGATGGTTTAATGCCTTTTGCAACAATTTGGATAGAACTAGAGACCATTATCCTAAGTGATGTATCTAAAGAATGGAAAAACAAATATCACATGGACTCACTATTAAATTGTAACTAACTGTTGAGCACGCATGTGCATAGAGGAAAATAAACCTTAAAGGAAATCAAGCAGTGGGGAAGGGGCAGAAGGAATGGGCATAAACCCACCTAATGGGTGCAATGAACACCTACCTGGGTGACAGGCACACTTTTAACCCTGACTCAAGCATTGCAAAACCGATCCATGTAACCAAAAACATGTGCACCCCCATAATACTTTGAAATTAAAAAAAGAAAATACTGTTAATTCATCTACAAACTAAATATATAATTAAAATTCACTTTTACCTTAAAGACTTAAAGCTAAAAATTCATCTTTTCCATAAAGCTTCTCAATGCTAATCACTTATGTTGTGTTATTTCATTTTTTTCCTTCCTTGTAAATCAAAGGGTTGCTTTTTATCTCTTTGTTTTGTTTATAGGTTATTCCCATTTTTCATTGATTTACAATTTCCATGGAATAAATTTATTTTGTTTATGGTTTTCTGTAGCCTGCACTTATTCATTCAAGAGGGGCCAGTGTATAAGATATTTGTTAAAAGGGTAACTCTAACTCTTCTTCCATGCCTATGACCAATGCAGTAATTTTAGATGCTTTATTTGACTAGAAGCAAATAGAACCAATTCCCTGTTTTGTACTAACACTGATAATTGCAGAATTCACAAGTTTTAGTCTCTAGATCTCACCTTTCTATAGAGCTGGAGACAAATTTCTAAAGATCTACTGAAAAACTTTAACTGGATATTCTGCTGACACTAACTCGAAAGTCCAAAACCTAAGTTTCCTCTTTCTATTCTCCAAAATTTCCTTTCCCATTATGATTTCTATTAGCTCCCTCTGGAAACCCAAATTAGAAATCACAAAACTTTTTTTTTTTTTTCCATCTTCTCACTTACTCCTCACTTGCAATATGATTTATTCATTGTATTTTGGAATCCTCTTTTTATTCATTCTCTTTCCATTCCTATTGACACAATCCTATTTGAGGCCTTATCACTACTTCCAGCAGGATCACAGCAATAATTTCCTGAATAAATTTGTACCTCCATCTTCCACATGCTGCCAGAGTTATGTTTCTAAAGTAGATTTATAATATCATCTTCTTACATCTTCGCTAGCTCTCTGTCACTATGGAAAAAAGACCAAGTTTCTGAACACGGCATTTGAAATCTTTTATCATCTCACTCATACCTCTTTTTTAGGCTCATCTTCCACCCTGTATGTTTGTCCTTTGTGTCTGGGATGGCATGTTCATGGCATGCCTGTCATCAGCTCTGATTTTCACTACCTGGAGCAGGTATTACTCACCAAAGTATACTTTTGTATATTCTAGGAGTTTACTGGCAATACATTATTAATAATACGCCACCTCTCATCTTGTTATAAGCCACTAACCATTCTCCAACCATGGCTGATCAACTTGATGATGTAAATACTCTGACATTTTTGCCACTGTACTTCTTCTGTTTTCTCATACCAGAAACGTCTTCTTCTGTGTGTTTCCCATCTAAAAAAATGTCCCCATCTTAAAAACTTCATAGCATTTTTTAATGTAACTCATTTAGGGCTTTCACTGTTTTCTTCTAAAAAAATCATCACCACATTTACTGAGCTTCATCTGTGTGCCAGGTAATGCGCTCAATACATCACATACTTGTATTAGTTCATTAAATTTTCAAAAGGTATCTTTCATTGCTTTTTACATCATATTTTAGTTACTTAGGTCAATGTTCTATATTCACTTCTGTATTATAGATTCAACAAGAACAGAATTGAGGTCCATTTCAGTTTTTATTCCCTCATTATCACTGAACCTGATGATGTACAACTCTCTGAACTGAGTTTCATTTGACTCCCTCTTTTTCCTTATTTTCTTTACATGTTCTCTCTCTCCCCTGTAATTTTTTCCTCCATCCCTAATACACTTACTGCTTGTGGTTTTTTTTTTTTTGTAATTTTAACCAAACTTTCCTGCAGTTTCACCAGTCTAAGGATGCAAGCTGAGAAACAAGTTAATAATCATTTTTCACTGGCTCTTATCACCATCTGATTGAAGTCACTCATTACTGGGAGTACCAGAGGTGACTCCATTTTTGAATAGTTCTCTCCTGTTCTTCTTTGTTATTCTCTGTGAAGGTTTTAGGGGCACCTTCCCTGTACTGATGCTTCCAGAACACTTCATTTCCTGACTCTACTCAAACCACACACCTTTGTTTTGCCAATATAAGGCTGCATTATGGGAGCCCTCAATGTGCTGAACCTAAATGGTATTCTGAGAAGATGAGTGGAGAACATGCTCTACCTATGGATGACCCACCTTGTCACTTTCAACACCAAAGTAGTGCTGCTTTTACTTCTGAGAAAATGTCCTACTAAAGCAATTGCTATTCCTTCTGCCATCTATTATTCTTCTCCATATGCTATTATTCATAGACTTTTAAAACAGCCTCCAGCCCACCATTTTCTGGTAATAATCCCAGTTTTCAGATGAGTTATTCAAAACCCTTTCAATGTTTTCTGTGTGGGGCTCCATGCCTCTGCTACCTGGTTGAGAACCGGATTCAAGCCTAAGCCGATCTAAATCAGCACTCTAGCCACACTGTTCGTTTCAAATGTTAAAATGTGACTTAAGTCAATCTAATTAAAATGAACATATATATTTCCATGGAGACTACTAGAAGAGAGGTTCACCATTTCCAGTGGACTTAAACTAAAAAGAGGGAGCTCCTGTAGCCATTTTGGGACCAGAATGGAAGTTTTTATTTCAGAGAGAAAATGCTAAAAACAAAGTAAAGCCAAGAGAGAGAGAGAAACTAGGAACTGATGATATCATGTTAACAACTTGGTATAGCTGAGCCTGAAGCCTGGCAATTACTGTACTTCTCCCTAATGTTGGACAATAAATACCTTTTTATCTAAGCCAATTGGGTTTGGATTTCTCTCACTTGTAGCAAAGGGAGATAACTGAAATGGATTTAGGCATGAGTCCACCAGAGCTGTTCTCTAATACTGAAATCATTGCAACTGCATGGTGCAAATTGAAAATGCCATATTCTTATAAATACCAGGCCCTCTCATCTGACCATCCACTCCCAGACAAAGGCTGTTGTCTCCACGATCAGTACTTGACTTAAAATCAGTCAATTATAAACTCCTAGGATTTAAAATTTGGGGCCAGAAATGATGAAGCAAAGTCAGCCCTACTAGAAATGTTTTCAGCCATGCAGCACAAGTCAGCTTAATTAAATAAAACCTAGAAGGCAAAGAGAAACAGAGCTCTAGAAGCATGTGGACTTTTCAATAAATTTCTCCTTTTTTCCTAAGCTAGCTTGGGAACAGACTAAGATAAACAACAAGGAAGTGAATAAGCAAGACTTAAATCCAGATCTGTTGTACATTCACATAACCTCTGTAGTATAATGGTAATTTTCATATATTTGCTTAATGCCTGATATGTTGATTGGCAGAAAAAAATCATTTTTGTGAGTTAGATTCATATGCTAAGTTCATATTTGATAAATACTTTTCAAAAAGACTTATTAGAAATTGTGTAGGAACCTCTAAAGCCAATGTCACTTAGCTATTGTTTCCTATGACCCATTTCATGCAAGAAGCAGCCTGGCTATCAGGACAGCATTAGTGTCTGTGTTCTTGGGAAGGTCCTGTTTGGCTATTTTGCCCTCCCTGCACTAGAAGCTAAGATCCTGCTATCAGGTAAAATTTCACCTATTGAGTACCACCAAGTACCGCTATATTGAGAAACAAATGCATGATAATGAGAAAAAAACACTTAGAATGGGAGAAGTCTCTAAGACCTTTTGTTGAAAAGCTAGAACTTTTAATAAAACAATATTTTTTCACAAATATTCTTTCTCCTTTACAAATCGAATAGTTAAAAAGATATCTTTAGTCTGAACTTCCAATAGCAGCAAATTCTGCATAATATATATCATTTTTATGTCTGTGTCTAGATCCAGTGATGAAGTACAATATAATTTCTGAAGGTCATCTTTTTTTTTTTTTTTTTTTGCTATTTCAGTCTATGATAATCTGGTGAAGAAAATTAAAAAGTGGACTTACATTAAACTTCTAACCTACACATTCTATTTAAGTTCCCTGGTGAAAGGAAGAAAATCTCTGAAAGTGATTGTGATGAATGCTTCCAAGAAAGGCATGTTGAGGGATCAACTCACAAAGAGGCATTTTTATTGAGAGGGTCTGAAATACATTTTTACTACGTCCTCCTGTCTCAGTTTAACAGTCCTAAGTGGGTAAGTAGTGTACTTAGTCCGAGAGGTTGATCTAGTCTCTCTTTATTTGTTGTAGCAACTTATAAAGGATTTTGAAGATAACTGAATTAAATTTTAAAAATTCTATAACTCTTGCCATTCTTATCAGTAATCCTCACCCATTCTCCCTAAGGGGCAAGGGGGCAAGGCTGTGTCTAAGGAAACCTTATTTCTTTTTTCCTCTGTACAAAGATTAGCAATCAGAGTTCAGGGTCTTTGGGAGACAGCAAGTGGAAGTAGAAAAGTGATGGGAATCCTTAGGGTGGAGTCTCACTCTCAGTGAACCTATCACACAATAAATATGTTTTGGTTGACAATTTGGACATAAGGTTTGATGGAAAGGAATTTGTCAGGAGGGAACATTCTCTAATGAATTTCAAAACATAAGACTCAGATTTTCTATTCTATTTTCTTCTACCAAATTAATTTTCAGTAGGCATGATGCAAGAGAAATGACATGAACAAAAGAACTGCCGACTTTATTTAACAGAGAACCAGGAGATATATATATATATATAGTTTTAGGAGAGTGCTCTCATTTCTCATTTTTGACTAATCCATGTTGGCTATTAATTTAACATCTACTTTTTTTTAACTCTTGAAGTATTTCTATTAGAATAACTGAAATTGTAATGAAGGGAAGAGTAGAAGAGCCTTTAAATGTATTGCAGAAGCCGTCTCCATCCTCATATTTTTAAGAGGGAAGTGAAAAATAAAGAAGAGGAACATCTCTTCCATTCTGCATTCTTAACATCTGAATCTTAAAGCAATTAATTTTCACCTAATTGCAGTTAATTCTGACCTAGTAAAGAGGTTGTGAACATAATTATCGCTAATCTTTAAACTAAGGTTTCCAATAACTTCCTTAAAACAGTCTATGTTGCAACATACTGATTCAATCCTAATCTTTTCTATGACCATTGAAAGTAAGAATACAGATTTACAGGAAAACATCAGGCATCTAAAAATAAGCATTGGGCTCTTCTTTTACACCCCCATGTCCCACTATCCCCACTCCCACTGATTAGATTAAGCTATGTTTCTCTCTGGAGATGGAGGGCTGCTATGAAAATCTAAGGGCACACATTGAATTCCTTCTCTTTCGCTACCCACCCCGAGGATACTCAGCTGTCCTTCATTACAACACTGTAAGATGCAGGGGAATCTAGGGCTTCCCTGGAGCCAGAACAGGTGAGGGATGGAGAGCACATCCACTTCCTACTGCCTGCCACTGCTCACCTTGTTTGGGAGTTGGTCATAAACCTCCACTTCACCTGTCTGCTTGTCGATGATCTCTTTCAGAACCCCACAGTCTTTTAGGGACTTTCAAGGACATAAAGACATAACAGAGGCATTCATATGAGTTAATGGTAACAATTCATATAGATTTTGGTCTAGAAAGACATATATACAGTGAGAACAATAATAATAGCTAATATTTATTTAGCTATTACTGTGGGTAAGGCATTGCTAAAGCAAAACAATAAAATCATAGTGTAGAGATATGGATATTGATAACAATTTTCCCTTTGATTTGAATCATTACTACAATGGTATATACCCTTGAATTCAATAATTACTGTGTTAGCCTCCTGATTACTATTCCTCTAGCCCTTCAAATATAGTGCCCTTTTGACTATACTGAATTCCTTTCTTCTTGAAAAAATTTAAAGTGACTTCTGTTTCTTGATTTGGAACTTGACTAATACCATATTTGAAGCCAGGAGCATTGGCTCACGCCTATAATCCCAGCACTCTAGGAGGCCAAGGCAGGAGGATTGCTTGAGGCCAGGAGTTTGAGACCAGCCTGAGCAAGAGCTACAGACCGTGTCTCTACAAAAAACCACAAAAATTAGCTGGGCATGATGGTGCATGCTTGCAGTCCCAGCTACTCAGGAGGCTAAGGCAGGAGGATCATTTGAGCCCAGGAGTTTGAGGTTGCTGTGAGCTATGATGACCCCACTGCACTCTAGCCTGGGTAACAGATTGAGACCCTGTCTCAAAAAAAAAATGTATTTGATATCATAAATGTCTTCATGCAATAGCCCTATAAGAAGGGAAATCTGCAATTGATATCTCATCTAGTAGGATTTGAAGACAATGATGATCTACTTACAGTTGGAAAATGAAATATTGGCAGCCCATAGAATGCAAAAAAGGTTACTTAAATTATCACTCTTAAATTGTCTGCAAGAACATGCCCGACGAAGGCAGGTTTAGGTGGCCTAAGTGGGGGCAAAAGTATGGCATAGTTTGAACAGGAATCACAGGAAGGGTAGAGTAAACAAACTAATTCTTACAGCATGGGAGAGATTTTAAAAATACTTAAAACTTTTCATGAGAATGAGAAGAAAAGCAACAGACTGGGAAAAATATTTGCAAAAGATACATGTAATAAAGGACTTTTATCCAAAATATAACAAGAACACTTATGGGAACATGTGCTAAAGAGATTTTGGATTCATTGTGCTAGGCCAAGTGACCGAAGTGGCTCCATGTGCTTTGTTGGTTAACTAAAGCCTGCACTCAGTGGTGGCTTGCACTCAATACAGCTCAACTGTGGCAAATCCCAGTAGAAGAATTACAGGGCAAGCTTTTGGGTCTTCTGTGTAGTACAGTGGCCGTGAAATATACAGGAAATTCGAAGCAATAAAGAGCATGGTTTATACAACTGTGAGGCTAAAAAGTATTATTGTAAAAATTATTCACATAAGTGTATGTAAGTAATATACATATATAAGTAATAGATATATTTATATGCATATACTATATATGACTTACATGTATGATTGCAAAATAAAATTGATTTTAAAATTTTGTTATTTAGGCCAGGCATGGTGGCTCAAGCTTGTAATCCTAGAATTCTGGGAGGCCATGGCAAGAGGATAGCTTGAGCTCAGGAGTTCAAGACCAGCCTGACCAAGAGCAAGACCCCGTCTCTACTAAAAATAGAAAAAAATTAGCCATGCATGGTGCTGCATGCCTGTAGTCCCAGCTACTCAGGAGGCTGAGGCAGGAGGATCACTTGAGCCCAGGAGTTTGGGTTGCTGTGAGCTAGGCTGATGCCACGGCACTTGCCCAGGCAAAAGAAACTCTGTCTTTAAATAAATAAATAATAAAATAAAATTTTGTTATTTGGAAATGGACTTCATTTTTTTCTAACTAATGCAGAATTCTTCAGAATAAATGTTAGCTAACATTTATTGAAATCTAATTGCCAGGCATTCTTCTCAAGTGTTTTACATACCTAATCTCATTTCGTTCTCACAATAGCACTGTGAGTAAACTCCCCAGGTTTCAGAGGAGAAAAATGAGTCATACAAAAGTTAAAAAGCTTGCTTAATCAAACAACCAGGAAGTATGGGAACCTGTGTTCAACACAGGCAGTTCGACCCAAGAGTTCTTATTCTTAGTGTCTATCTTGTACTGAAAGTGAATAGAGAAGAAAATCAAATTTTGTTTATAAAAGAAGTTAACAGGGTATCCTGTCCTGACTCCAAAGAACTATCTCCTCTATTTAGATGATGGTACAGTTTTCCTTGGAAAATTTGCAGGACACTAGTTCCTATCCATTTAGTCACATCATAAGACTGACAGATTTAATTGTTTGTAGTGGTAAGGCAGTTCCTCCCTGTAATTGCCAGCTATATATCTAAGTTCTAGTGTCTGAAACAACAATGAATAGGATATAAATGTATTCTTTTCATATAATAATCTTTTAATCTCTGGATGAATAGATAAATGATTTCTTCATTGTTTTAACTTCAAGCTAAATAAACACAGTATCTTATTTCTATTTTTTATTTCAAAATATTAAGGGGGTACAAATGTTTTAGGCTACATGGATTACTTTTGTAATACTTGAGTCCCATCTACAGGTGTGCCCATCCCCCAAATAGTGCTCACTGTACCCATTAGGTAGGTTTTTACCCCTTCCTGGCTCCCCACCCCTGCTTGATTTCCACTGGGTTTTATAATACTTCCCTCTTATAAAGTATCTTTAGTTCTAATATAACATGGTTTCAAAATCTTTTAAAAGCCTGGAGTCTGTCCTGGATATGCCAGTTTGTCAAGTCAATAATTTGGAGGAGGAGACAATTCCTCCTTAGGCTGAATGAAACGACTAGACTAGAATGGTGAATAGACAAATAGAATCTCAGTCATATGAAAATGCACTTAGCATTCCCCACTGCCAAAATACACAGACATCAAAATTCACTAAAACATAATCATAACATGTGAGCACATCAGTGTGTATTAAGATTTGCAATGGATGTTTTCCAGAATAAACAGAGACCAATATTGAAAGAATTCATTCATCTAAAAACAAGCAAGCAAATGAGAAGGCATTTTCTGTGTAGTTCAGTAGCAGTGGAATATATAGGAAATTAGAAGCAATAAATAGCATAGTTTGTATAACTGTGATGCTAAAAAGTCTTATTATAAAAATATTTATTTATTTATTTATTTATTTATGCATATTACAGGGATACGATGTTTAGGTTACATATATTGCCTTTGCCCCACCTGAATCAGAGCTTCAAATGTGTCCATTCCCCAGATGGTGGGCACTGCACCCATTAGGTGTGTATATACCCATCCCCTCCTCCCCCTTCCCACCAGTCTGACACCCGATAAATGTTGTTCCTATATGTCCACTTAGGTGTTGATCCAGTTAATACCAATTTGCTGGTGAGTACATATGGTGCTTGTTTTTCCATTCTTGTGATACTTCACTAAGTAGAATGAGCTCCAGTTCTATTCAGGATAATACAAGAGGTGCTAGATCACCATTGTTTTTTGTGACTGAGTAGAACTGCATGGAATACATAGGTCACATTTTATTAAATCACTCATGTATTGATGGGCACTTGGGTTGTTTCTACATATTTGCAATTGTGAATTGTGCTGCTATAAACATTAGAGTGCAGATGTCTTTTTTTATAGAATGTGTTTTGTTCTTTTGGGTAGATGCCCAGTGGCAAGATGGCGGATTAGCCAAACCGCCAGCGTTAGTGTCTCCACAAGAAAGATAGATTTTAGAAGAAAGTGAAAAAAAATAAACAGGCAGACAAACATAGATTGGATGAAGGTTGGAAGGAAGGCTGCCTGAAACTACAGGAGACTCCACGGGATGAAGTTGTGGAGGAGAACTGGAAGGAGAAAGGCCCCGAGAGACTTAGAGACCAGTGACAAGGGTAGGTAGAGCACTTAAATTTCCCATCCCTTGGAGACCTGCTAACACCAGCCCAGAGATGGCCACCACTAGTGAATGGTGAGCCTCTTGCAGACAGGGCACCAGGCTCCCAGCTCCCTCGGAGAACTTGCAGCCCTCCAACAGA
This sequence comes from Cheirogaleus major, assembly GCA_963574435.1. Taxonomy (NCBI): domain Eukaryota; kingdom Metazoa; phylum Chordata; class Mammalia; order Primates; family Cheirogaleidae; genus Cheirogaleus; species Cheirogaleus major. The sequence goes on from CAUYPO010009707.1 coordinate 23,458, forward strand.
AGCAAATCAGCAGGCGCCATATTGCTTCATTCTCCCCTCCCCCTTTCCTCCCCCTGGCTGCCTAGAGGGACAATTAAGCCACCACCTTGAGGCATCTGCAGGGAACAGGACCTTTCCTTTTAGGGCCCTACAGAGGAGTATTGTGAAAATTATTCACATATTCACTAACTATCCATTGATTATCTGCAATGTGCCATACATTGTATTAATTTCCCAAAGAGCTGATAGTGCAGTGGGGGCAGACAGATGTGTATAAGTAAACCAAAGTGCAATGGGAAGTTGGAATACAAGTACTATATGGTACAGTACAAGTAAAGTACTGGGCCCTGAGGAGAAGATGAATGTACCTGCCCAAGAGAGTGGGGTTTGTTGATAGAGAAATGAGATCTCATAAGGAATAATTATAATTATATTGAGAAAGGAGTTTAGAAGTCATGTCAGAGTTATGTAAAATAGGGTGATGAAATTAAAATTGCAACTCAGAAAATGTTTCCACCACTGGGTATGGGGATATGCAGAAGCAGGGGAGACAACTTGCAGGCTTTTGCAAAATGAAACAAATACAGGCCAAGCACAGTGGTGTTACATACCTGTAATCCTAGCTACTTGGCGGGTGGAGGTGGGAGGATTGCTTGAGCCCAGGCTGCAGTGAGCTATAATTGGGCCACACTGCCGTGTAGCCTGGGCAACAGGTAACAGAGTGAGACACTTGCTCTAAAACAACAACAACAATAAAACCCCTCAAGACAAATGCTCACAGGAATGTGAACTAAAACTGTATAAATGGAGAACAATGGTAGAGTCAAAAATCAGAATTGGAAAACCACTGGTAGAGTATATTGAACCTCATTTAAATTATAATGTAGAATTTAAATCTAAACATTTATTCAGGCATCCAAATTGCCGACTTCATTGGTTTTCTACTGCCGGTGCAGTAAATTACCATGTATTTAGTGGCTTAACACAACACAATTTTATTATCTTGTAATTCTGTAGATCAGAAATCTGATGTGGATCTCACTGGGCTAAGATTAAAGTGTGAGCAAGGATCTGTTTCTTTCTGGAGGCTCTAGGGGAGAGCCCATTTCCTTGTCTTTTCTAGCTTCCAGAAGCCACCCACTTTCTTTGGCTTATGGCCCCTCCTCCAGCAACAGCTGGCTGGGTCCTTGTGCTGTCATCTTCTGATTCTTTCTCCTCTGCCTCCCTTTTCCACTTTTAAGGATGCCCTGAGCCCACCTAGATAAACAGGGATCATTTTGTTATTTTAATGTCAGCTGTTTAGCAACCCTAATTCTTTCTACAACCTTAATTCCTTTTTTGCCAGATAACAAAACATATGGATTAGGACCTGAACATCTTTGGAGGCAATATTCTACTTTCCATCCCAGCAAACCAGTGGATTTTAATAGCTCTAACTTAGAATAAATATGCAAATGTAAAATTCATTAAAAAGAAAAGTCACAACCTTGACTTCTTCTTTGTAAAACTGAAATATAATAGTCCCTGTTTATTAGCAGGGGTAAATTCCAAGACCCTCAGTGGATGCCTGTAACTTCAGATAGTACCAAACCCTACATATACTGTTTTTTCTTATACATACCTATGATAAAGTTTAATTTATAAATTACGCATAGTAAAAGATTGACATTAATAGCTAATAATGAAATAGAACTATTATAACAATTTTTCAGCATCACTACTCTTGCACTTTGGGGCCATTATTAAGTAAAATAAGGGTGGGTTGCTTGAACACAAGTGCTGTGATACTGAGACAGTCAATCTGATAACCAAGATGGCTACTCAGTGACTAACTGGTAGGTTGCATCTACAGCATGAACACACTGAACAAAGAGAAGATTCACATCCCAGGCAGTAAGAGCAGGATGGTGAACTATTTCATCATGCTGTTCAGAACAGTGTGCAATTTAAACTTATGACCTGTTTATTTCTGTAGTTTTCCATTTAATATTTCGGACTGCAGGTAACTAAAACCGTAGGAGGTGCAAAAGGAAACCATGGATAGAAGGGGAGTAATGCATAGCAATATTTCAAATAAGTGATCAGCTAATAATTGCAAAAGGAAGAATGAATTGAGTTTATACAAATGAAATTATACCAGAATTTTGGACCTTCTGAAAGATGTTCAAATTCCTAATGTCTTCACTAACCAGACTGCTTTTATTATAAAGATTCTAAAAGCTATACATAAAAATTGTTTACAAGGAACAGAGAAATAAGTTTGTGAGTTCTAAAAGAAGGAACCCTATAATGGTAAATCTATTTCTCCATCAACACTGACAAATCAGTTATTAGAATATAGACTGGGCATCTACCCAAAGGAAAAAAGACATTCTCTAATAAAGACATCTGCACTCATATATTTATAGCAGAACAATTCACAATTGCAAAAATGTGGAAACAACCTAAGTGCCCATCAATACATGAGTGGATTAATAAAATGTCATATATGTATACCATGGAGTTCTATTCAGCCACACACACAAAAAAATAAAAACAATGGTGAACTAACACCTCTTGTATTATCCTGGGTGGAGCTGGAGCCCATTCTCCTAAGTGAGGTATCACAAGAATGGAAAAACAAGCACCACATATACTCACTATCAAATTGGTACTAATTGATCAACACTTACATGTACATATGGAAGTAGCATTCACCTGGTGTCAAGGAGATGGGGTGGGGGGTCCAGGAAATTCTTAAGCAAAGTGCAGAAACTGATTTGCCTTTAAGGGCATTGGGAGAGCAGTTTCCATCTGAAGTGAAATGAATCAAAAACTCAGTATAAAAGAGCTAAAGGAGTTCTTTCTACATAAGCAAGAGTTGGAGATCAGTATGTTATTTCTGTCTTTCTCTGCCTACACACATGTGTGCACACACACATATGTGTGTGCACATACATACATACTCTTTAATAGTAGCACAAAGTATTAATGATCTCAGTGAATGTGAAGGTTGGGAGGTAGCCAGCTAAATAAGGAAGAGTAAAACAGAGTATGAGCTAATGACACTTAATGGTGGTCTTAACCTTTGCCCAGTAAACTGAGCAATGGGTGATTGTGTTTTGATAGGTAATCTATATTCTATAAATTATTTTGCAATCTAGTAATAATAGGGTAAATGTATGCTCTGTTCTGCTGTGGTCACGTGAAATAAGATGTAATCATAAGAAACTAAATTGGAGATACATTATGAATAATTATTATTTGTAATATTATTTATGTTTGCATAGATTTTCATAGTTTTAAAATGCCTTCATGGGCTCTTGGGAGAACATATCAGCCCTGAGATTCCAAAATTGCATAGCAAAAAGTTCCTGCAGAGAACCAATGATGGGAAATTTTGTGGGAAGTCCTGAAGGAGACTTTTAGGGGCTCATGTAGTAAAGTGACATTGGAGGTCAATCGAACTCTTTCCTTGTTCAGCAGTGATCTCAGAGTTGTGACTTATCCGGCATTGAGAAGTCATGACTTCCTTTTCTTCCTATTTCCACTCTCACCCTCACTGCATCCCTGATTGTATGTTTCTCCCTTCATTTTCTGTTATATACTCTGAAGAATATAGTGGATAATAAATATTGATCAGGGCCGGGCGCGGTGGCTCACGCCTGTAATCCTAGTACTTTGGGAAGCCGAGGTGGGTGGATCGTTTGAGCTCAGGAGTTCAAGACTAGCCTGAGCAAGAGCGAGACCCCATCTCTACCAAAAACAGAAAGAAGTTATGTGGACAGCTAAAAATATATAGAAAAAATTAGCCGGGCATGGTGGCACATGCCTGTAGTCCCAGCTGCTTGGGAGGCTGAAGCAGAAGGATTGCTTGAACCCAGGAGTTTGAGGTTGCTGTGAGCTAGGCTGACGCCATGGCACTCTAGCTCAGGCAACTGAGTGAGACCCTGTCTCAAAAAAAAAAAAATAAATAAAAATAAATAAATAAATAAATAAATATTGATCAGGGTTCAAGAAAAAGAGGACCCTTAAGTATATTTGGTGGAAGTGTATATTGATCCTATGTTTGTATAGGGCAATTTGTCAATATGTATTGAAAATTGATAAAATGGTTTTATATGTTGATCCAGAAATTGCTGTTCTGGAAATATATCCCAAAGAAATACTCAAGAATTTGAGCACAGTTCAACTATTAATATAATAATGTTCAGCACAAAATTTGTTTATAAAGCCAAATATTGGAAGCAACCTAAATTTCTAATAGAGGACAAACTAGAAAATAAAGAAGAAACTATGGTATATCTATAAAATTAATACTATGTAAGCCATTAAAATTATGTTCTGGTAGAATATTTAATAAAATGAAAAGATATTCAATATGTTATAGTGAAAAATTCAGCTTAAAAATAAAATGGTTGGCTCCTTAAAAAATGAACTACATACATGTAACTCACAAAGATAAAAAGAAAAATACTCGAAGGAAATATGGCAAAGTGAGTATAGTGTTCTCTCAAGGTGATGTCTTATGTTGTTTTAAAATTTTCTCCATTTTGATTATTAGCATTTTCTAAATTCTTTATGAGTAATAAAAATTGTAAAAATTGCATATGAAAAGTGGGTATTGAAAAGTAATGTAACAAGGAGAAAACAAATTTAGAAGTGATAACCCTGGCAATACCAACTAACATTTCAATTATTAAGTTCATTGAGATCTATCTATTGTAAGTGTAGAGAAAATGTTTTTCCTCAGAAATATTGTGACAATTATTCATCAGTCTCCTGAAGCAGGCTACCAATAAAATCGTATATGTATTATGAAAGTAGTAAAGCCATGACCAAGTATCTATGCTCACTCTTGATTGACAATGGCAATGATGGAGATATTGAAGAATTTGTAAAGGGTCTGGTGTGAGTAAATATGAAGTGATGTTTTTTAACAAATAATTCCCCTGGCTTCAGTAACAGCTACCTATAATGTAAAGAAGAAATAATTGAGTGCCCCATTTATCAGCACTGACATAAATTTTAGTTAAATAAAAAGGTAGTTCTTGAATATTATTTTCTTTAGAATGAATTGCGAAACAAATCTTAGCACACACTGGTACTAAATTAACATTGTAATCTTAAGAAAAGAGTGGAATTTTCTTTTTCCCAACTGTCTCAATTGTGATTCATATATACTCAAACTAATTGAAAAATGAGTTCTGGTTATATTGCTATTTTCAACCCATTACTGAATACACAGTTAAGTCAACTGAAGTTAAATTAGTAATGAGATATTCATATTTAAGATTTATCTTCCACAATAGTCATAAAAATAATGTTGTTATCTTATGTGACATACTACTAAAAGGTTGTTAAATAATAGAAATATAAGCATAGGAGTAATGTGTTATTAGAAGCCAAAGCTTAATACGATTTTTTTATCATTAACATTAAAGAAATTAATTAATATTTCTGAATATGAAGAAATTATTGTGGCTATGAAAATAAAATCATCATTCTCTCTTTTGCATTGTAACTTTTGTGAACCATAGCACACAAGGGTAATACGTGTGATATAGTGCTGCAAACAAGTCTGCCCAGAATAATCAAGAATAAATAATTCATCAGTGATGCTGCAGATGTCGAGGACATCCTCTATTGTGCCCATCCTTTAATGAAAATAAACTCCCAAGCTGTCTGACTTGCTTCCAGTTCCTTCCAAACAGAGCCCAGCAAGGAACTGCCATTGATTTTTTTTAACGTTAGTTGTTGTGGAGACAGATCAATACCAGGAAGAATAAAAACCTTGAATAGTTCAGAAAGTGTTTGTTCTGAAATTAATAGACTTATAAACATTCCTCATACCCGTAGGCATTTTTCTAACTAATATACTACTCAATGTATAAAGCTGACTCTGTAATAGTAATGGGAGTGCTTCTTTTTCCAGCCAAAGCTTGAGAGTAAAGTTTCTACTTACTCTCTCTGAAATTGATAGAGTATCTTCATCCCAACTGGTTTGTCCAACCCTGTTTCTGCTTTTAATTTATTTCTGGGCTTAATATTAAAATGTATAATAGGTTTTTGGCTTTTCTTTTATCCCAGGCACTCTAGCATAAAACACTGGCATAAGACACATATGGAATAGGTGTTAGTATACCCTTATTTATGTCTGGAGACGTTTAGACTTACAAGCATTAAGTCACCAGCCCAGGTTTATGAGGCTACTGAATGATAGATCCATGTTTATCTAAGTTTAAAGCTTTATTTAATGTACACTTTTGAATTTACATAGTGTTTATACAAATAACTCTTTTGTGAGTGTCAGCTCTCTTCACCTGTCTCCCAAGTAGGAGAGGTATGGGTTGATTCAGTTAAGAATAGTATATAGAGAACCAAGATATAAATCCATGCATTTAAAACCAACTCCTCCTTGACAAAGGTGCCAAAAACATACATGGTGAAAGGACAGTCTTTTCAATAAATCATAATGGGAAAACTTGATAACTATATGCAGCAGAATGAAATGAGACCCCTATCTCACCATACACAGAAATCAAATCAAAATGGATTAAAGAGTTATAAGACCCAAAACTATGCAACTATTAGAATAAAACATTGGGGAAATGTTCTAGGACATTGGTCTGGGCAAAGATTTTGGGAGCAAGACCTCAAAAGCACAGACAACCAAAGCAAAAATAGACAACTGGAATTACATAAACTAAAAAGCTTCTGCACAGCAAAGGAAACTATCAACAAAATGAAAAGACAATGCACAAAGTGGGAGAAAATATTTGCAAACTATTCATTTGACAAGGGGTTAAAGACCAGAATATATAAGGAGCTCAAACAAGTCAATAGCAAAAAACAAATGATCCTTTTACAAATGGGCAAAAGATGATAGCAGACATTTCTCAAAAGAAGACATGCAAAGACATTACTAATCGTCAGAGAAATGCAAATCAAGGCCCCAATGTGATATCGTCTCACCTCAGTTAAAATGGCTTATATCAAAAAGACAATAACAGATGCTGGTGAAGATGTGGAAAAAGGGGAACCCTCATACACTGTTATCGGAATGGAAACTAGTGTAACTGCTTTGTCCAGTAGTATGGACATTCCTCAAAAAACTAAAGATAGAACTACCATGTGATCCGGCAATTCCACTACTGGGTATATATTCAAAAGAAAGGAAATGAATAGATCAAAGGGCTATCTGCACTTTCATGTTTATTGCTGCACTATTCACAATAGCCAAGATATGGAATCAACCTAAGTCCTCATCAACAAATGCATAGATAGAGAAAATGTGGTATATATACATAATGGAAGATTATTTAGCCATAAAAAAGAATGAAACCCTGTCACTTGCAGCAACAAGCCTAGAACTGGAGGCCATTATGTTAATTAAGCCAAGCACAGGAAGACAAATATTGTATGTTCTCACTCATATGTGAGACCTAAAAGAAGTAGATCTCATGAAGACAGAGAGAGTGGACTGGTGGTTACCAGAGGCTGAGAAGAGGAAGGGGTATGGGGATATGAAAGGGAAAAGAGAATATAAATGTATATATTACTGCTCAATAGTACACTTAAAATGATAAAGATGATACATTATATATGTATATTCTATCTCAATAAAGAAATCATCAGAAGATGTTAAAAAAAAAACTACACTATAACCTCAGTAATTAGATGGCTGGCTAGGTCTACAGATTTGAGTATTTATCATGATGACAGTATTTCTCTAGTTTTTAATTAACTACAATAATTAGAAAATATGTTTTTTAAAAGAAAACCCTAATCACTCACTAGACAAAGCTTGAAATAGAATCCACTAAATATCTAATGTAAATATAAACAAGCTATTTTAAAACCATTATATAAGTAAGAATATCTCCTTTTTTTAAAAGTAGTTTTTATTTTTACAGTAGTTTGAGGCTCATAGCAAAATTCAGCAGCAGATAAAGAGATTTTCCTTATTCCCCCTGCCTCCACACATACATAGCCTTTTCCATTATAGTAGCAACATCCCAGACCAGAGTGATACATTTGTTATGATTGATGAACTTACATGGACACATTTTTTATCAGCTAAACTCTGTAGTTTACCTTAAACAGGGTTCTGTCTTGATGTTATATATTCTATGGGTTTGGACAAATGTATAATGACATAAATCCACTCTTATAATATTATACAGAGTAGTTTCATCACTCTGCGTTCCCCCTATTCATCCCTCTCCCTCCATAGTTTTTCCTTTTCCAGAATGTCCTATAGTTGTCATACAACACTAGCCTTTTCATCATGACTTCTTAGCAATATGCATGTAAGTTTCTTCCATGTCTTTTTGTGGCTTGATAACTCGTTTCCTTTTAGAACTGAATAATATTCAATTTTCCTGATGTACTAGACTTTATTTATCCTTTGACCTACTGAAGGACCTCTTGGTTGCTTCCAAGTTTGGGTAATTATGAATAAAGCTGCTATAAACATTAATGTGCAGGCTTTTGTGTGGACATACGTTATCAACTCTTTTGAGTATACACTAAGGAGCATAATTGCTGGATCACATGGTAAGAGTATATTTAGTTTTATAAGGACCTGCCAAATTGTCTTCCAAAGTGGCTGTACCATTTTGCATTCCCACTAGTCATGAATGAGAGTTTCTGTTGTTCTGCATCCTCACCAGAATGTGTTGTCAGTGTTCTGGATTTTGGCCATTCTAATAGGTGTATAGTGGTGTCTTATTGTTGTTATAATTTGCATGTCCTATGATATGGATCATCTTTTCATGAGCATATTTGCCATCTGTATGTTTTTTTTTTGGTGATATATCTGTTCAGATCTTTTGCCCATTGTGGAACGGAGTTGTTTGTTTCCTTAGTGTTGAGTTTAAGTGCTCTTGGTATGTTTTGGATAACAGTCCTTTATCAAATATATCTTTTGCAAATATTTTCTCACAGTCTGTGGCTTGTTGTTTCATTCTTTTGACACTGTATTTAATATGCATAAATTTTTAATTTTAATGAAATACAGCTTATTTATTCTTTCTTTCTTGGATCATGCGTTGGTGTTGTATCTAAAAAATCATCTCCAAACACAAGGTTATCAAAATTTTCTCCTAGATTATAACTTAAGAGTTTTATAGGTTTGCATTTTAGGTTTAGGTTCGTGATACATTTTGACTTAATTTTTGTGAAGTGTGTAAGAGCTGTGTCTAAATTCTTTTTTTTTCTCAGCCTATAGATGTCTAATTGTTGCAGTATCATTTGTTAAGAAAACTATCTTTGTTCTATTGTGTTACCTTTGCTCAATTGGTGAAGATCAGTTGACTATATTTGTGTGGGTTTATTTCTGTGCTCTCTACTTTGTTCCATTAGTCTATCTCTCTATTCTTTTGCAAGTGTCACACTCTCTTGATTATTGTAAGTTTATGGAAAGTCTTGAGATTAGATAATATCAATCCACTAACTTATTCTTCTTCCTCAATATTGTGCCAGCTAATGTGAGTCTTTTGCCTCCCCATATACTTTAGAATCAGTTTGTCAATAGCCACAAAATAACTTTCTGGAATTTTTATTAGGATTGTATTGAATCTATAGATCAAGCTGGGAAGAATGGATATCTTGACAATATTGAGTCTTCATACCCATTAAACATGGACTGTTTCCCCTTTTATTTAGCTCTTCTTTGAGCTCTTTTTATCAGAGTTTTTCTTATATAGATCTTATACAGGTTTTGTTACATTTATACCTAAGTATTTCACTTTTGTGGGTGCTAATGTAAATGGTATTGTGTGTTTAATTTCAAATTCCACTTTATTATTGCTGGTATACAGAAAAGTGATTGAATTTTGTATATTAATCTTGTATTTGACAAACTTGCTTTAATTGCTTGTTAGTTCTAAGAATTTTTTTTATCAATTCTTTTGAACTTTCTACATAATCATGTCATCTGCGAATAAAGGCAGTTTCATTCTTCTTTCCCAATCTGTATACCTTTTATTTCCTTTTCTTTTCTATTGCATTAGCTAGGACTTCCTGTACAATGTTGAAAAGGAATGGTAAGAGGAGACATCCCTGTCTTTTTCCTGATCTTAGTGGGAAAGCTTCTAATTTCTCACCATTAAGTGAGATGTTAGTTCTAAGTTTTTTGTAGCTTTATTAAAAAATCCAGTTAAGGAAATTCCCCTCTATTCCTAGTTTAATGAGATTTCTTATCATGGATGTCATGAATGAGTGTTGGAGAGTTTGTTATTTTTTTTTAACAAATCTGTTTTCTCAAGACTTCAGTAGAAATTTCCAGACCTTAGCAACTAAAATGTGGTCCATGAACCAGCACCATTAACTTCGCCTCCGAGCCTATGAAAAAATGCAGAACCTCAAGGTCCACTTTGGACCTACTGAATCAGACCTGAATTTTAATACAATGCTGCAGGTGATTAATAAGCATATTACATTTCAAAGGGCACTGGCTTTGATCATTTTCTTACTCTTATTGTATAAGTAATTAAGTATTCTCTTTTATCCTCTGCTGTTTCAGTGGAAGGGTCATTGATTTGGAGCCATACTAACATCGAATTAGGGATTCGGCACTTGCAGTTATATAAGCATTAGCTATTAACTCATTTTTCCAAGCCATAATGCCTCTCTTATACAATAAGCACAATACCTATGTTTCACAATTATTGTATGAATTAAATGGCAAGATGCCAATATGATAAGTATTTGACAAATGTTAGTTCCCCTTCTATCTATCATGTGTCTTATGCTAGAAAGTCATTGTTTTATAAATGCTTGGACAATTTTTATGAGAATTCTTTATTCTTCCTCTTCTGTCTCTCTTTGGCTTACTGCAATCTTTTCTTATATGGTGTTTTTTGTGCACTTCTTTTTTTTGTTTTGCAGGTTTTTACACCCCCCTTTTCCCACCTAATTCTCGTCCCAAAAGATGGACAGCTCTGAGCACTCCGATCTTTTCTACTTCAGAGATTTCTCCAAAGCTTGGCAAGGTTACTCAGCACAGTATACAGAATAGCCTGGGACTGTGGAGATGTTAATGTCCCAAGGGGAAACCCTCAGTCAAAGGGGTATGGGAGTCAATGGGCTAAGTGTTCTTGTCTCCTGTACTTTAGAGGGACAACTGACATGCATTCTACACATTTCCTCAAAGGGTCCCAAATGAGTGTGAGCTCCCATTATATACCGCAGCAACCAGCTCAGTATTAGATTCTTTATTAGTTTTTCTTCCTTTCTCTGTTGTCTCAATCTTTCTACTCACTCTGCCTGCTGGAATCACCTTCCATTAAACTATCTACACCAAAGTACTTGCCTCATACTCTGCAGGTGGGAAGATCTAAATTAAAATAAACCATGTTTTTTTTTTTGCTCTCAGTATATATGGCACCAAAGGTAGATACTTGCTAATCAAAATATTTGTGTTCTTCCTACCATAATACAAAGGTATGATTTGGAGAGGCTACCTGGCCAAGAATTACATTTCCCAGCATTTTCCCCAACCTGCATGTAGATGGAACCAAGAGGATTCAAGCTAAAAGGGTTAAAAAGAAAATTTGCTTTCTCCACATATTTTTAAAACCATTTTTCCTGGCTTCTTACAAATAAACATAAAGAATTTGCAAGCTACATGGTAAACATGGCAGAATCACAAAAGACAAGGAACACTGGCCCTAGAAAACCATTTGAAGGGAAGCTAGCCACCAATTAGGAATATCTGTTTTGAATGTTCCATTAAAAGAATCAAATGTCTTTCATGTTTCAACAATTATACATCCTGGGGTTTGGGGTTTGTTTGCTCCAGCAGCTGTAATTGCCCTGATTTGGTCCTTAAAATGTTTTCATGCTCTAAACCCTTTGTTACTGCTTTAGTGGATGCCCATCACTAAGAGTATTCTATCCACTTAACTTTTCATAGTACTCTTCACAGTGCTCTTTGCTGGATGGATCTATTATTTGCTTAAAAGTGCAATGTATGAAATAGCTTTGAGGTCCTATTTTTACCTACGATAGACAGGGACAAAGTCTCCTTCCTCTCAACTGGAAAGGATGGGCTTTGGGACAGGGTTACCAGGAGCTGCATCTGACATTAGGCAAAAGAAGGCTTGACCCCTTCTTTCATTCATGTATGCTTTATTCCCAAAGAGGAATTGAGAATCTGTTGTATGGCAAACACTCTACTATGCTCTAACTTCGAGAAATAAATAAGAGATGATCCCTCCCTCAAAAGCCTACAACCCAGTATTTGAAATGAATAATTATTAATACAATGGAGAGTTCCAGAGAGCCAGCACTGTGAATTCTCTAGTCAGAATGAGTTTTAATCTTGGCTCCGTGACATATTCAAAGAGTGATCTGAGTAAAGTTATGTAGCTTCTTGTGCCTCTATCTTTTTTTAATATGTAAAAGGAAAATAATAATAATACTATGAATGTCATAGGGTTATTATAAAGATGGACTGAGATTTTCGCAGAGCTCTTAGAATAGTTCTTAGTAACTTGTAAGATAGCAATACAAGTTAGATTATTATTAAATGTTAGGACCAAGATATATGAGGAACAAAATCATATAGGGTAGTATATATAAAACATTAAGGTTTATATGAATCTCCTGGAAACCTTTTAAAATTCAGACTTTTATTCAGTAGGTCTGAAGTGGAACCTGAGATTCTGTATTTCTAACAAACCCCAGGTGATGCTGGTGTTTCTGTTCTTAAGATAACTTTTTATGTAGCGAAGTCTAGACCAGTGCTGTCCAGTAGAACTTGCTATGATGCAGAAATGTTCTACATCTGCTCTTTCTAGTATGGCAGCTAGTAACCCTATATGGCTGCTGAAATAGGACTAGTGCAATGGAGAAACTAAATTTTTAAAACATCTTATTTAATGTTAACAAACGTAAATTTAATTGGACATATGATGCCTAGTAACTACTGCATTTAACATCACGGTTCCAGACCAGTGGTTCTCATGACTGGCCACAGATTCAAGCAAGGATTGATAACTCAGAATAAATGTTGAATATTGGGTTATATGGTCATCATCATAATGAATATATCTCTAGAAGTATGAAATTAACTTGAAGATCACTAGGATAACTGTTGTTCTTTAGAGATTTCATTTACCCTATATTTGGTCTAATATAGCTGGTTAGGACAGGCTATATTCTTTGTCAAGCTATAGCAGCTAAGAACGTTTTCAGCTCTAGGTAATTAAAAATCCAAGTTACTGTGTCTTGAACAAATTAAGTGTTTATTTTCTACCTCCCTCAAATAACAAGCATTCTGAGGTAGGCAGGTGCTGATGTTTGGTTCAGCTGCTCACAGGCCAAGTGCTATGTTCCTTCTCTAACTTTTTTCCCTGTAAGCTTTTGCCTTCAAGCTTACAGCTTCATAGCCCAAGAGCACAGACTAAGCTTCAGGTTTCCATATTCAAGAGAAGGTTGAGAGAGCCAGTTAACCTCCATGTGTACTCTTTTATCAGACTACAAATATCTTATTGTCTAAGAAGGTTGAAAAATTTAATATTTAGTTGGGTGCTTGCCATCCCAAACAAAATTGAAATTTTTGTAGGAAGTTAGAAGGGAGAATAGATAATGGTTAGGCAGCCAACAGTGTATGCCACATAAACCTCATTATTATTCATATGTGAAGACAAATACATTTTTTCACATAAGAAAACTCTAGTGAGATATATCAATCATTTGTATTCAATGTGCATTAAAAAGCAAAACTCATGAATGATAAAACTATGGCTGGGGTGGTAAAAGAATTGGCAGTGATCACTGACTCCATTTGAATAATAAATAGATATATAAATGAAAGTATTATAGTTACTAAGTTGAATACAAATGTTAAATTTTTTTTGGTAAAAACCTCATATATTACAGACCCAAAATGTAAGGAGATTGATAGAGTGGTAAGGAAGAAAAATGTAACTTGCTGTGCTGTTAAGATGAGAATTATAGTTTATGTGTTTAAGTAATATTTTAAGGGAAGAAAAGTGAATGCTAGTAGAATTTAAGACAGATTATATACCTTCTAATTCCTATAAGGAGTGAAGGGGCTGAGATCAGGAACCAAGAAAATGAATCAGATTTTTAAAAAAAGAAAAAAAGAAAGAAAAGTAAGAAACATCAAAGAAGCATTAAGCCAAAAGCTTGAAATAAAATTATAACGTGCCAAGCATATTTGTTATAAATATAACAAGAAAATAGTCATAAAAAAGCACAGTCTGGCTCAAAAATGAAAACTTTATTGGTATATGTAATAACCTTACCATAAAATTGTTCAACTACGTAGATAATAAAAGAATAAACAGAGAAATTCTAGGCAAACATACACATAAAATAAAAAATAATACTAATAAGATAATTTATAACATGTAATAATTTGTAATTTATACTATATATAATCAAAATATTAACTAGGATAAAGTTATTTTATAATAATTCTGAGATGAATTTGCAAACCTTAAAATAGTCCTGAAATTTTATGTGTCTTTTGGCATAACACTGAAATATAGATTAGAAACTACTGGAAATAAAACAATAATTTAATAAAAATAATATTAATGAAAGATTTTACCATTCTTTTAGTTTTAATGAACTAAGAAGATAAAATGTCAGCAGGTATAGTAGAGTCCTGGATATTGGAGTCAATGACAAAATAAAATTGCAACTGAGTAATATATAAAAAATAATAATATTAAGAACATAATATATCAAGTTTACGAGATAAAATTCAGAATCTATTCTGAGGAGTAATGCGTATACATATATACTTTTACATATGGCTACCCATATATAAAAGTACATATGTGACAAGAAAAAAAATGAATTTAACAGTCTACTCAAGAAGGTAGGAAGTAAATAAGAAAACATTTTTTAATTGTAGAGAAAAGAAAAAAGAAGAGTAAAAGAAAGAAGCTAATAAATTAGAACAGAAAACTTATAAACTAGATAAATATCTCAAATAGTTGAATATTTGGGGAAAGGCAGAGGAATCCAATAAAATAAATCACAATTTAAACTAATGAAGAGGAAAGAGAGTACCAGGAAACACAAACTTAAAGAATGTAAAAATAGGAAATAATTACCACAAATCCAGATACATTTAAAAATGAACAAGAAAATTAATGTTTTATGTCATATATGATAAGAAATATTTGGTAGTACTTTACATTTAAAATGTATAGATGGTATTAATAATTTTTCTTTATAAATTTAAATATAACACAGTCAAAACAATCAAGTGAAAACATTTTTTACTGTGAATTGACAATTTACAATTGAATAAATTTCTAGAGTACACAATGATGTTAAGATTTATGAACATTGTACCTCTCACCTCTCACAAAAATTCACTCAAGATGGCTAACAGATTTCAACCTAAGGCATGAAACCTTAAGAATCCTAGAAGAAGATGTTGGGAAAACCCTATCAGACATTGGTCTAGGCAAAGAATTTTTAAGGAATACCCCCAAGGCAATTGCCGCAGCAGCAAAAATAAACAAATAGGATCTCATCAAATTAAAAAGTTTCTGCACAGCCAAGGAAGCTATCATCAGAGCAAATAGACAACCCACAGAGTGGGAGAAAATATTTGCTCTCTACACTTCTGATAAAGGTCTAATAACAAGAATCTATCTAGAAGACAGAATAATGGCCTGCAAACATATTAAAAAAATGCTCAACATAGCTAATCATCAGAGAAATGCAAATCAAAACAACAATGAGATACCACCTAACCTCAGCGAGAATGGCCTGTATCAAAAAATCCCAAAACAACAAATGCTGGCGAGGATGTGGAGAGACAGGAACACTCTTACACTGCTGGTGGGACTGCAAATTAGCGCAGCCTTTGTGGAAAAGAATTTGGAGATACCTCAAACAGC
>CAUYPO010009708.1:0-13142 GCA_963574435.1 Cheirogaleus major
CCATTCTACTAAGTGAAGTATCTCAAGAATGGAAAAACAAGCACCACATGTACTCACCAGCAAATTGGTATTAACGGATCAACACCTAAGTGGACATATAGGAATAACATTTGTCGGGTGTCGGGTGGGTGGGAAGAGGGAGGAGGGGATGGGTATATACAAACATAATGAGTGAGAAGTGCAACGTTTAGGGGATGGTCATGCCTGAGGCTCTGCCTCGAGGGGGGAGGGGGGCCATGGGCAATGCACGTAACCATAATATTTGTACCCCCATAATATGCTGAAATAAAAAAAAATAAAAATTAAAAAAAATGAATATAGAGCATGATTTCAAATGGTAAGTCGATTCCTCCACACTAAGACCACATATACAAGTGCATCATTTTTCACAAAATATAAACCAGTGGGTATTCCCTCTGCTAAGCACAAATGACTACATCACCATGTCACTATCTTTAGGATCCGTGAACTTGAAAAACCTTTCATTCAACCTTCTATTATAATATTTAAGAAAGGAGACTTTAAAAGAATGCTACTTTCACATCTCTGCTCCTTGAGAAGATGACAGGTTTGGTTAAAAAAGAATAGGGACAGGTTAATTAACTCTAATTATCCAGAAAATTCAGGGCGAAATACATAGAACTCCTATCCTTACCATTTTCTGTTTACCTTTGTGTAGAGATGCTTTCTCTTCCTTTATTATCTTTTAAACATAAAAGACTGAAAAATTTAAACTATAGAATTTTTACAAAGTGATTAAAACAGTCACTTTTCAGAGAATAAGTTTTGTCAAGCTTTAGTTTAGTAAATTCTTAGGGGAAATACATTTTTCACTCCATGAATAAAGAAGTTTTTTCTTCACAGAAAACAATGCAACAACCAGGCCAACCTTTTAAAATTTTCTTTGGAAAATATAATTCCTGAATTTGAAGATTTAAAAATATAGCTGCAAAAATTGAGAAGCAACACACATCACCTCATGATAAGGTTTCTGCTTTGCTCTAGCAGAAATCCTCTGAAGTCTCAATCCCCAGCATAATGTCTCCCAGATGTCTCAACTAGTTGCCATGCCAACTAAAGCAGCTTAAATTAAATGAAGGCCTGAAAAGGCACCTGCATCACTCCAGGTCTGTTGCACATTAAATAAAGCTCTCTTGACAGGGACTCAGAGGTGCCATTAACTTGAACAGCATCTATCTGATTATTGTTTCTGAGTAATTTAATGAGGGTCTCCAAATGAGTAAAAAGAGGGTGCTCTTTCCCTCTCCTGGTCTTTCTAAATGGGACAGCCTCTCCAACAGCTGGTGCACCCACTGCGTCAATGACTTTGCTATGGCCTTTTAAGTTACCATTGGGTGAAGATAAACTATAAGACCAAAGTTAAGGCTTTCAGGAGAATATTAGCAGATTAACCATTTCCCCTATTAAAATTTGCCATTAAAAATATGATTGTTAAAAACACACTGTGCATAGTATGCCAACTTCAAGGTAATTTGAATAGCCTGCTATAAAATAAATTGCTGCTGATTGCAGCAATTAGTTAAGTAGCTCCATGAAATATGGATTTCAAATGTACTGATTTGCTTCAGAAAAACGAATGATGCAAATGAATAATTACAAATGTATTGGGGGGGAGGTGGCTCTGATGTCTCAGGTGCCCAAGAGAAATAATAGTGTCTCTGTGTTGTTGCAAAAAGTTATTATTTTTTTAATATTAACATTTCAGGCTTCTGGGGCCAGGCATGGTGGCTCATGCCTATAATCCTAGCACTCTGGGAGGCTGAAGTGGGCAGATCGTTTGAGCTCAGGAGTTCTAGACCAGTCTGAGCAAGAATGAGACACCGTCTCTACTAAAAAAAAAAAAAAAAGAAAAGAAAAAAGAAAGAAATTAGCTGGACAACTAAAAATACATAGAAAAAAATTAGCTGGGCATGGTGGCGCATGCCTATAGTTTCAGCTACTCAGGAGGCGGAGGCAGTAAGATTGCCTGAGCCCAGGAGTTTGAGGTTGCTGTGAGCTAGGCTGACACCACGGCACTCTAGCCCAGACAACAGAGTGAGACTCTGTCTCAAAAAAAAAAAAAAAAAATTTCAAGCTTCTTTACTGCTTTCTCAAGCATCAGTCACTGGAGAACCTTACTTACGAGAAACACAAACTTGGGCGAGAGAGGTTATGTGATTTACCCAAGGTCACATTCCAGTCAGTAAAAAGCTAAGATTAGCTGAGGTTTCCTGACTCCTAGTCCAGTGCTCTCTCCAACCTACCAAGCTGTTTCTCATAGGAACTTGCCTTTGTAAGTCTACTATTCCAATTTCTTAACCAAATATCACTGTATGCAGATTACTATGGAATAAAAAATAGCTGAGTTAATTTTAATCATGGGCTATGAGGAGAAGAAAAGGAGAAAAGACATTAAGATTTTTTAAAGCTGCTATGTGCCATTTTATATGTCATCTCATTTAATTCTCATAATACCTAATTTATAACTACTGTATTTCTATTTAAGAGACAAGCATACTGAGGCTGGGAGGGGTTAAGCCAGGGGTCCTCAAACTTTTTAAACAGGGGGCCGGTTCGCTGTCCCTCAGACCGTTGGAGAGTGCTCACTGGGGGCCCGGGACAAGTCGGCTGTTAAGCAGGACAGGCAGCAGTGGCAAAAACACCCAGCAGGCCAGATAAATGTCCTTGGCGGGCTGCATGTGGCCTCCGGGCCGTAGTTGGAGGACGCCTGGAGGCTATCTGACATACAGCTTGAATTCACACCTAGGTTGTAATGATTCTGAAGCCTGACCCTTTCCATGAAATTATATTGCCTCAATCTGTTTACTTTTAAGAGAGAAAACGAAAAAGATGAAACCGGCATTACTCAAATGTTGAAAAACCAGGCTTCAAGCAAAATCAGAAATTCAATATGACATTACATAAAGTAGCTTTTAGAATTGTTCCATTGCCATGTGTTTTCAAATGGGAAGTTATTCTTCAACAAATTCTGAATAGCAGGAGTTACAAGGCACCATTCTAGGTAAAAGAAATGCAATGGTGTACAAGACAGCCTACTGCCCTCACTGAGTAACTCCAGCCTAACCAGGGAGACAGACAAACAAGCACCATTGTTTCACTTAAACAATTCACTCAAAGATTACACCAGTGTTATGGCTGTTAATCTCATAAAAGCCCTTAAGCACTGTTTTGGAATTGAATACACCACACTTGCCATCCACCATCATAGATCCAACAGGAATAAGAGAAACTAAGTAGCACAACCAAGATAAATTCTTCTGAAGAGATAGATCTTTAAATTATTAGAATTGCTAAATTCCAATAACCACAGAGATTTACACATGTGAGAAACCATCAAGAAAAAAGCTTTCTTCAGCTTCTACAAATTTCTAATTTAGATGTGTACACTAATTGGTAATTTATCTATATCTGTCCAACACACTTATATATACATACCCATTTTGTTTCCTAAAATTGTTCACCGTAAAAAAAATTTTTGAAACCACATATGAAGTAATGAAGTATATGAAGTAATAAAAATAAAAGCAATTAACATTTATTGAGTTCTCACTATGTGCCAGACACTTCTCTAAGCACTGTATGTGAATTATTTATATCTAAATGAATCCTTACAACACAACAAGCAGGTTATGCTAAAGAACTAATTTTTCTTTTTGAGTTTTAGTCTTTTTTTTTAGAAGTAACTGCTCAAATCCATGTCAGTATTCTTATTCCTTTCTCCCTAACATATGGATTTTAGTCTTAGTTCTATCACTCGTAAAACACAACTGTAAATAAGAAATAATCCCACAGTTTGTAGAGGGATTATCTCAGTTTGCTGAAAAGTATTTTTGTGCATAGCTTTTTTTTTTTTTTTTTTTAAAAGAGACAGGGTCTTGCTCTGTTGCCCAGATTAGAGTACAGTGGCACAGTCACTGCTCACTGTAACCTCAAACTCCTGGGCTCAAGTGATCCTCCTGCCTCAACCTCCCAAGTAGCAAGGAATACAGTCTCACACCATCACATTTGTCTAATTTTTCTTTTTTTTTTTTTGAGACAGAGTCTCACTCTGTTGCCCCGGCTAGAGTGCCGTGGCGTCAGCCTAGCTCACATCAACTTCAAACTCCTGGGCTCAGGCGATCCTTCTGCCTCAGCCTCCCAAGTAGCTGAGACTACAGGCATGCGCCACCATGCCCGGCTAATTTTTTCTATATTTTAGTTGGCCAATGAATTTCTTTCTATTTTTAGTAGAGATGGGGTCTCGCTCTTGCTCAGGCTGGTTTCGAACTCCTGAGCTCAAACGATCCGCCCACCTCGGCCTCCCACAGTGCTAGGATTACAGGCGTGAGCCACTGTGCCTGGCCACATTTGTCTAATTTTTTAACATTTTTTTGTACAGTTGGTGACTTGCTATGTTGCTCAGACTGGTTTTGAACTCTCAGCCTAAGTGATTCTTCTGCCTCAGTCCCTCAAAGCACTGGGATTACGGGCATGAGCCATTGTGCCTGGACAGCTTTTTCTGTAAAAAAATTTTTTTTAACTTCTTTCCTTTTTTTATTAAAAAAACTGGATACTAAAATTATATAAGTCCATCACCATTAATGGGTTATAATTTCAGCCTTCATGACATGACATTCTTTAGAATAATGCATACCAGTATCAACAGCTGAACTGTTAGTGCATAGTGCCTGAATATTAATAATAAGCAAGACATCCAGCTAGACTTCCACAAAGTTTGCTGAGGAAGAAAATGTTTTCATGGAGAACAGAATATGAGGCAGAAAAAACCAAAAATAAAGAATCTGGGCCGGGCGTGGTGGCTCACACCTGTAATCCTAGCACTCTGGGAGGCCTAGGCGGGAGGATCACTCAAGGTCAGGAGTTCGAAACCAGCCCGAGCAAGAGTGAGACCCTGTCTCTACTTAAAATAGAAAGAAATTATCTGGACAACTAAAAATATATAGAAAAAATTAGCCAGGCATGGTAGCACATGCCCGTAGCCCCAGCTACTTGGGAGGCTGAGGCAGGAGGATTGCTTGAGTCCAGGACTTTGAGGTTGCTGTTTCCTAGGCTGATGCCACAGCACTCTAGTCTGGGCAACAGACTGAGACTCTGTCTCAAAAAAAAAAAAAAAGAATCTTCTGAGGATCAAGGAAATAAGGTGGGAACATATTAAAGATACCAAAAAGTACCAAAAAGGCAGAGAACAAAGCAGGGTGCTTACAAATAAAAACAGATTTGTATAATTTTTTCTGATGCAAAAATGATTATGGCAAGAAGATGAGGGAACTAATCAAGAGCCAACTACACCTCAATGACATGCGTCCCCTGACCTCTTGCTCCAATTAAAACAAATCTGTACTATGTTCAATATTTGTTTAACTCACCTCTATGATGCTGCATCTATTTTAGGAAGTAATTTAAGAACACATGGTAATCAGGCTCATGCCAGAAATCCTGACTATTCCAACTGTCAAAGGTAATTCTGCAGAAAAAGCTACATAATCACCGCAGAAAACAAATGCTGACATCAAATTCTGACCTTCAATTATGAGTAAGATGATTGAGTACTTTTCTGTTTTTAGGAAGTCATGATTACTCAAGCAGTCTCACAGGCTGCAGGACTGGTGCCAACAGCATCTTGGTTTAACCACCATCATTAGCATCAATAAATACTGACTGGGTACTAAGTGGGTGTAGAGAGCATGCTAACTCAATGACAAGACAGAGAAAAAAGATGGATGAATGCAAGGCAAAAGTCAAGAGTTCAGGAAAAGACTGATATTAACATGTAAAAATCAAGCAGACAGAACAAAAAGGAAGCAAAAAGAGTTTAATGTACATGAACAGAGAAGCTTGATCGAAAAAGAAAAATAGCTGATATTTACTACAATTTTCTGTATGTTAGAAATCTAGCTTTAAATTTGTTTTGCCTCACCTACTTTTTTTTTTTTTTTTTTTTTTTTTGAGACAGAGTCTCCCTCTGTCATCCAGGTGTAGTGGTGTCATCAGCTCACTGCAACCTCAAATTCCTGGGCTCAAGTGATTCTCCTGGCTCAGCCTCCTGAGCAGCTGGGACTACAGGCGTGTACCACCATATCCAGCTAATTTTTCTATTTTTTGCAGAGATGGGGTCTCACTCTTGCTCAGGCTGGTCTCAAACTCCTGGCCTCAAGTCACCGTCCCACCTTGGCCTCAAGAAGTGCTAGGATTACAAGCATGAGTCACTGTGCCCAGCCTTTCATCTACTCTTAATCACTCTAAGAAGTAAGTCTTATTATGATTCCATTATATTAATACAAATTAGCAAAGAGGTTTAGAGAGGTGACAGAATTAGTCATAGCTAGTATACAACAGAGGTGGTGCTATATCCTGGCCTTTGTCTATACTTGTACTGTTCTTCAAAAGATGAAGTAAATCTCAAAAATATAAAACCATAGAAAGGTAAGAATAAAATAATTCCACTTCAGAAGGGAGAAGGCCTGGAAACTGATTTTAAAATGAATTAAACAGATTTAGCAGTGGAAGGAAGTGTGTTGTAGGCTTTGGAACCAAAATGACCAGGGTTAGGAAATTGACTCTGCCACTTATTAGCTTGATAACATTAGGCAAGTTAAATAACTTCTCTGAGTCTGTTTCTGCATTCATAAAACAGGCACAATGACACTGACTACACAGGGTTACTGCTAGGATAGAATCACATATAAATGCCTGGCACATATGGAACAAGAATTAGGTGGTAGCTGCTACTGCTGTCATCGTTGTTGTTATAGGGAAAGAAGGGTACTGAGTTAAACATCAACATGTCATATACTGTGCCAAATGTCCTACATACTTATATTCATTTGTTCCTTGCAATAGCCCTGTAAGGAAGAATATTATCTCCATTATCATTGAGGAAATAGGTTCAAGGAGGAATAGCAAAATAACTTTTTCAAGGTCAAAAAGCTAGTAATGGGGGAAAAAAATAAGAATTTGAACTCAGGACTACCTGATATCAAAGTCCATGGCCTTTTGCAAAAGTCAAATGTATGACTGTACTCTTATTTCTTCCTGATGTTCCTCTCCAAAGACAAAAGCAAAAGAATAAAAGTAAAAAACAACCTGGCAACCACTCAAAAAAGCTCCTTTAAGCCACTGTGATCTCAAAAGGATATCACCACTGAAGAGAAAAATGTTATTCACTTTTTATTAATGTGGTCTCATGTGTGTTTTTTTGGCACCACAAAAAAAGTATATCTATGACAGTCATATTCCTTCAGAGTCCACTCATATGAGGACAAAAAGCCCTTTCTTAGATCAAGAAAAGTTTTCTACAGGACATATTATTTTTGAGAAATACCTATGATTCCTTTTGGACATATGGGAAACACAAGGGAGCAATTAAAAGTGCTAATCTCTGTGAGACCTCTGAGAACCCCCACACAGGGGACTCCTGGTTTTGGTAAAGGGTTTCTAGTAGCCTGAGGGGTTTCTTTCTTAGTCTTAAGCTCAGCGTGGTAAAAATTAGCTATCAGATTAATATTTTGCAACTAATATTCCACATATCCCCCAAAAGCAAAAATACACATAAAACCCAAAACTTTGCTTACTGATGCAAATCATATTTCCTTTGGAAAAAAATGCCACTTCAACCTGATCCTATTTTCTACCATCTGCTTCTCTTGCCAACTCTAAGTGATGTGTTAAAAAGAGGAAAAGACTGTCAATTAAACATGTAATTATTAAATCCATTGCCAATTGTGCGATTCAGCGCTCTTGATTAATATTTAATAATGACATGCATAAGGTATGTATAGAAGAAAGTAACAAGTAGTACATAAATAAACTGTACTCTGGCTAAAATTCAGATTTGTGCTAGTGTGCTATGAGTCTATTAAGTTTCCTGAGGTACTGCTCTCAAATAAATTGAGTTGATAGCAGGAGACTCAGCTGGTCTATGTAGTGGCTAAAAGCCCCACTAATTCCCCATATCCTTCAATTAAGGCAGGTCTGATATATTTAGTGGCTTCTGAAACCTCTAGGTCTCTGCATAACACATGCCTCCTGGTGTCTAGCAACCTTAAAAAATAGAAATAAAGTCAGAACAGTGGGGTATGACAAAAAAGATCAAATAAATACCATCCCATGGGCTTCCCTAAACTCTTACACCTGAATTAAATGTCAAGAGGCTAATAATCGGAAGGTTAACCAGAAGGTTAAGCAGTTCAGGAGAATGATAATGGGGTTATGAGGCTTTTCAGAAGCTCAAATTAAGTGTGGCTTTGTTGTTATTCAATATTACCCTCTAATAGTTAGGAGCCCTGGCAGCATTTCATTCCCACCAGCTGGGAAGTTTTAGAGATATATTTACTTTTTAACAGAGAGGTAAAAAGACTTGATTCAAGCTTTAGAATTTTTTTTTGGCTTCACCTGGAACACAGGTGTTTCAAAGAGCTAGCATGAATAAGCTGTTCCATCTATAGTGACTCTCTTCAAAGCAGAGGGTAAAAAATTCCAACTGTGAATTGGAACTTTAAACAGTTCTTTAAAACAATCTCAGGATTTGCTATACATTAAAGCCTAGGTAATCTGTATGCAGACAAGAAGGGCTTTTAAAGGAACTAAAAAAGGGGATATGACTATTACTACAGGGCATAGGAACAGGGGTGGTTCTTGTGATCTCAAGCTGAAGGAGGAAATTATATCACAATGGGATGAAGGTCAATTTTCCACATTCCCTGTTCAGCCACGGCAACCCAGTCTATGACTTAGACTTTTCCCATCTCTCAGACAAAAGAGAAAGAATAAAACTGATTCATTACACAGCATTTAGAGAGTCAGTAAGAACTGGAGGAATTTATAAACTATTATAAATAAATGCTTACTATCTACAAGGTGTTGCACAAATATGTCATAATAAAGCGCTGCTAAATAAGCACTTTAATAATAGCTAACCATTCTGGACAACTCAGGTTGTGCATCTATGTGATACTTTTTTTTTTTTAGTAGAGACGGGGGTCTCTCCATGTTGTCCAGGCTGGTCTCAAACTCCTGATCTCAAACAATCCCCCTGCCTAGGCCTCCCAAAGTGTTGGGATTACAGGCATGAGCTACCATGCCTGGCCCTATGATACTACCTTATGTAAAAAACTATCAGGTTAAAAAACTCTTGCCATCTCGAGTTCGGAATTATAATAAGCTGGTTTACCTGCTCAACTGAACTGAGGTCTGAGAACGCATTTAATGTTCTATGTGCAATAAGCTACTGATGTATGAAAAAGTTTTTATGATATGTTAAAAGCTTTCAGATAACAAAATAAGGGTATTTAACTGGTTTAGCTGGATTGGGATGAGAAGAAAATGGGGAACCGGTTGTATCAAATTATTTCCTAGGGAATGAATATGGACACAAAGATTTGTAAACCTAATTTTAATCCCTAAACACTCTTTACTTATTTCAGATAATGGAACCTTGATCATTCTTTTTTAAATTTCATATTGACAGAAACTAATGCTAAGGCAGATTACAAAAAGGAAATCTTACAATATTAAATATTTATCAAGTAGGTCCCATATTGGTCAACAGTTCTACAATCTTTTTTTTTTTTTTTTTGGAGTTACAAAGATCTGGGTTCAAATTTTTTACAATCTTTTTTTTTTTAAAGTCTTCATCTTCACATGATAGTTGTTGGAACAAATATGAGAATCAGGTGACTTCCCAAAGGACACAGTAAATTCTTGATTTAATAAATCATAGTATGCAGATACCCAAGCCTGGCCCCTAAAGCCATGGAATCTCTGATATGACAAGTACGACAGTGAAAACATGCTTAAGCAATAACACGCTTAAGCACTAATTCTGAAATCCTGCATTCCTATTTGAAAGAAGAAAATTCCAAAGCCATAAATATGTGAGACTGCATAAAATCTTATCTGACATTTTTGTCTTCCAAAATCAGGTTGAAGGAAATTTCAACCTAGATTTCAGGTATGAAACTGTCTGATCTGAAATAAACTTGAGGGCATTAAATAGTATGGATAATGATAATCTGGCTTATAGATAATGTTGATTTCAAACAATGCTTTCCACATGAAAGAAAAACAGCAATGTGTCACACAGAGAATTGTGTTCTCTTGTAACAAATGGCCCTAAATCTCATCTTTGTAACAAAAAGCATGGGCACCTTTGCAACCAGAAAAAAACCTGGTGGGTTTCAATTAGAATCACTGACCTTTTCTGAAGCATGCCCATGCTTTTCTATAGAATCAATGGAATAAAAGGTCACGTTGTTAAAATGTTTGGATACAATAATCTCTTTCCCAGGCAAAGGCAAATTCCTTTTCTTTTAAAAGTAACTACTTTGTTGTATAGAATGTCAAAAATTAAAACTACCTCAACTGTAATTTAAAACTGACTAAAAAAAAAAAAAAATCAATTCTACTACCAGAAAATAAAAGAAAAAATGCTAGGGAGCTGTCATTTTACCTACTCTGTTATAGCCCACAAGGTTCTGTCAGATGAGTCCTTGTCTCTTAAGCTATAACCACGACCATACTAAAACAAGAAGAGCATGCTAGAGAAAATAATGTTATTTCAAACCTCAGCTCTCTTCTTCACAAAGTGTTCTGGAGGAGGAAAAGACAAGCTCTGTGCCTGTCAAATGTAGATGACAAAGCCTGGTGATGAATCGTCCACCATCATAACCCTCCAAAGCAAGTACACATACACATAAATCCAGAGATTAAGAGCCAAGGAATAGAAGCTGAAATGACGGGAATAGTCACCACTTTTCTAAATATAAAAAAAGATATTTGAAAGAGATTAGGAACATTATTCTATTGCTTGAATTTTTTCATTCATGAAGAGAAAGGACAAATTCTTTAATTTTCTCTTAATGCATTCAGAAGGTAAAGAATGTACACATCAGTCATATAAACCGCATCATGCTTCCTACTGCCAATACAAGAATATTAACACTTTCTCCAAAAGACAACGAGCTCTCAAATCAGACGTTTCCTTAAAAGGTCTGAAAAACTTAACTTCCATGTCCAAACAATTTGGTTTCAAACATCCTTCTGCCCAATAGGATTTGAGAGCATTTACTCCATTCTGAACTACTGTAAATATGCATGAATGATGTCATCAAAACAGAGCAGACTGCTATAAGTGGTATAAACAACCGCAACAGCATTCTGAAGGGAGGGCAAGTTTCCCAACATACCAATCCATGCTTCCTTACCTATCCAGTGTTACCCATCACCAGTATAGCTCATTTTTGGTTGGAAAGTTTAAAAGACAAAATTATTAAAAGGAACAGTTCTAAAGGGCAGAGAAGATTCAAAATAAAAAGAGAATAAAAATCTATAAGAAGAAACAATTTCGGAGAGGTATATCAGAGAAGTCTGTGTCCGGGTACTTTTCATGGCAGTTGAGAAGAGATGAAATAAATGGTGGTCCATTTAAAAGGATCTGCCTCTTCTGTCTAGATACGTGATCCAACATAGTGCCTAATGCATTTGTTCACAGTACCCACTTTCCAATGTTTACAGAATATTCTATTATGCACTTAGATGTAACAATAGATTAGCATTATTTCATATTGCTATTTAATTAGAACAGCTATGCAAAAAGGGTTACATGGACCCATGAATAGGAATAAGATATAGCTTAAAATTTTGTGGAAAAATAAGAATACAACTAGAAATATTAAAAATATACTTATCCTACTAACATGTAACTACTCTTGTATTGGCTTATATAAGGACTACTGAACACTGAAATATAAGTTGTAGACAAGTTCTCCAAGCTCTATTTCTATTTTTGGGAGTGGGGAGGGGGAGGAGAGAAGGAGGACAGGGCACTTTTTATCCATGAGAATGTGGTTAATATATCTATTGTAAAACTGATTACTCTGGCATTATAATTATTTGAAAACTGTCTATCATTTCCATTAAACTATGAGCTCTTTAAAGGTAATGGCAATGGCTGTTACATTTTATATTACTGGTACATTTTTGCTAAGGGTAAAGTTTGAAAGTTAGGGCATAAAATGAACATTAAGTATTATGAAAAACCATCTGGGAAGATGCCAAGCATCACTCTGTTCTCCTTTCATAACAGTCTATGCACAATAGTCACTGCCTCTTAGCCCTAAGAGTCAGGTCCTTAGACAGTATTTTTTGTTTTTGTCTTTTTTAAATTGTGATAAAATATAAATAACATAAAATTTGCCACTTTAATCATTTTTAAGTGTACAATTCAGTGGCATAAGTACATTCACAATGTTGTACAACCATCACCACTATCTACTTCTATAACTTTTTCATTATTCCAAATGGAACTCCATGTTAAGTTTTTCAAGTATACTTCTGATGCTGTTACTCCTCATTACAAAAATCTTTTATTGGATCTCCAGTGCCTACTGAATAACGACCAATTTCCTTAGTTCAACATTCAAAGCCCTCCATGACTTTGCCCCACCTAGGGTAATTTCTCATTATCTGTGCATGCTAAACACTAGCCAATTGGAGGATTTACCACTCCCTAATTATGCTCCTGATACTTACTCCTTCCCTCTGGAATATCCGTCCTCTTTAATGCCACGTGTCCTTCTCATCCATCAATGATCATCTGAAATGTCTTTTCCTCCACAAGGTCTCCTTATTGTTTTTTTGCCTGAAGTAACCTCTCCTTCTTTTAAAGTCCCACACCATCTGCCTATATTCTTTTGGTACATTCTACCATATATGACAGTTATTTCTTTACATCTTATCTCTTCCCCATAGACTGTATTCCCTTTGAGGGAAATCATTAAGAAGCAACAGAGCATATTGGGTTAAAAAGCACTCCTGGCCAACTGGACTATACAACGTGGGTTTAAATCACAGCTCTGTTTAGTGACCTTGGACAAGTTATTTACCTCTTTGAGCTACAGTTTCTTTCTCTTTTCTTTTTTTTTTTTTTTTTGATACAGAGTCTCACTTGGTTGCCCGGGCTAGAGTGCCATGGCGTCAGCCTAGCTCACAGCAACCTCAAACTCCTGGACTCAAGTGATCCTCCTGCCTCAGCCTCCCAGGTAGCTGGGAATACAGGCATGCGCCACCATGCCTGGCTAATTTTTTCTATATATATATTTTAGTTGGCCAATTAATTTCTTTCT
>CAUYPO010009709.1:0-51024 GCA_963574435.1 Cheirogaleus major
AAAATGTGGTATATGTATACCATGGAGTACTATTCGGCTTTAAGAAACAATGGTGATATAGCACCTCTTGTATACTCCTGGACACAGCTGGAACCCATTCTACTAAGTGAAGCGTCTCAAGAATGGAAAAATAAGCACCACATGTACTCACCAGCAAATTGGTATTAACGCGGATCAACACCTAAGTGGACATGTAGGAATAACATCTGTTGGGTGTTGGGCGGGTGGGAGGGGGAAGGAGGGGATGGGTATATACAAACATAATGAGTAAGATGTGCAACGTATGGGGTGTGGTTATGCTTGAGGCTCTGCCTCGAGGGGGGAGGGGGGCGTGGGGAGTATACATAACCGTAATATTTGTACCCCCATAATATGCTGAAATAAAAAATAAATAAATAAAATAAAAAATAAAACATATATCCACATAAAAAAAAAAAACAAAACGGTCCTCTTTGAACATCAGCCAGGCCCAGAGAGTAAAAAGGCAGGATTAAAGTGCCAGTCAAGTAAGAACGTTCTGGTCCTTTCCCCTGGTCCCTCCCTGAGCGCTATACTTGGAGGGACCTGACGCTGCCTGGTTGGGAGACACCCCACATTCCCTCCCTGCCAAAGCAGGCTGGGAAGCAGCTGGGGCAGAAGAGGGCATGAGAAGGGAAGGAAGTCTTACCTTTAAATGAAGATGAAAATGTAGACCAGACATTCTAATTTCTGCATCAAGCTCTGTTTTACAATTTAAAGCAAGTGTGTGACTTTCTGTGCAATTCCCTTGAGCTTTTATCCAGCAGCAGGAAAAACATTTATCACTTTAAAGTGGCAGTGGGAGGAAAAAATAAAATTGCTTTTCTTACTCCATCCCTCATACCTTGTATATTCAATATATCAGTTATACTTACATTAATGGAAATATTATGCAGGTTAGCATATGAATAAAAATAATAATTCAAATGGGACATTTCATTGCTATTTTGCAAATTATGATACGATAACAGCCACAATGTCTTACATCTAAAAACCTTTTTAGAAAAAATTTGAAAATCATATTCACACCTTTTTAATGATCTCTATGATACTTCACAATAGTAGCAGAATAGCTTAATTAAGCACCACATCAAGAGACCTGTATACACATAGCTATCTAAACTCTCATAGTTTATAAATCTAATAGAGACTAATAAAAGATTTATAAAGGGCCTTTCTTTGGTTCTGCTCAGCCAGGCTCCCAACCTCTATATTTTTGCCCTGCTCAGAATCACTGGATCTGAATCCAGGTCTTCACTGGCTGGCTCGTTCCCTAGGCCTGGCCTGTGACTGCCCTGGCCACACATCCTAGAGCCCCACATTGCTACTTTCACTCTTAATCTGACCCTGGTTCAAGGATCCACTTCTGATATCTGGGCCTTCGCTGTATTACCAAGTTGGCCTCTGCCTAGCACCAAGCTTGTAATTATTTACCTATGTTCTAGTTTCTTCCTAGGACTCTTTATAGGTCACTTCTGAAAGACCAGAGGCTTGTCCTGAACATCAGTCTAGAAACTGGGCCTTCATACTCCTTGATGAATCTTCCTCAAGTCCTCATTGCTGTATCTTTCCCAAATGCCACAACTCCCTGCTACCTCATTACCAATTCTTTGCCTAGTTGAACATGACTGCATCCCTTGGGTATCTATCTTGCTTACCTGCCACCTAAATATCCACCCAGCACACGCATTCAGGTCCAGCTCCCCTGTGGGTGAGTTTATTGCCGGGTCCTACTTCCTCCTATGAGCCTATTCTGATGCAGGTAGCTGACGTGCTCTACCAAATCCCAATAATAATGAGTTTACATTTATTAATATGTTATTAAGTAAGTTCCAGTAACTATTGAAGTATTGTATTATTTTATTTGGTTATTACAACAACCCTAAGAGATACATATTATTGACTTTAAAAATGAGAAAATTGAGGCGCATACTGGTTATATAACTCGTGCGATGTTAATTGCTCATAACTAGTAGAGACAAGACTTGATGAAGACACATAGAAATTTCTAGTACAGCTGCTAATTTAATGCATATACAATCACCAGCAAAAAAAAGCACTAAATCGATACAGGAAATGACGCTGAAAAACTTAAGCCAGGTATAAATAAAGGCTAAATGTACTTTAGAAAAAGAAAAAGAGAGATGAGAACAAACCATTTTAAATCTGTCCATACACAGATGAGAAGGGCTATAAAGAGAAAAAAAAACTTAAGTTGAATCTGCTGACTTGGCAACTGGACAAAATTTGAGGAGAGACAGTAGAAAGAAAGTCTGGTTTCTGGGGAAGGAACTTTTTTTGCCAAAACCCTGGAAAGGGAAGGAGCCTGAACTCCGTCCTGGTTGGACAAAAGCTGGAACTCTTCCAAAGAGCTGCAGGAAGCTGTTGGATCTGTAGACTCTGCACTTTAACCCTCTGTCCAGGAGGACTCTCCACTATCTCATGAGAAAAGAAGGTGTAGAACTGATGAGTTTGGAGTCCAACTGAACTAAGGTCCACAGAATCCTGGATCCACCACCTACTTTGAGAAAATCAACTATTTTATCTGTCTCACTTTCCTAATTATAAAATGGAAATATGAGTATCCACCAAGCAATATTATAATGAGGATAAGGAATATTTATGTAAATCACTATAGTGCCTAGCACAGCATAAATGCTTGCAAATGCTTGACAGTGGTACCATACGACTTGTGGGTGTAGAAGGCGAAAGACAATCATGATGCCAGGAATAGGATTGTGAGCTCTCTACCAGTAGTCTAAATTTTTTGACTGCTGCATTTGCAGGTCCTAGAAGAGTTCCTAGCACATAGCAGGCAATCAACAAATATTTGTTGAATAAATGAATGGGGTAAAGTAAGGAATGAATGAATCCTAGTGACTCCACCTCCAGGCCCAGTATACAGCTGCTTGCAGAAGAGAGGGCAGCACACATGCTGACACAATGTGTCACCCAGAGTTCTGGCCGTCTCTTTGTCTCGTGGGGCTTCCAGATCCTGCAGCCTCTGAGGCAGGATCCAGGGCTGCTTCCCCACTGGGATCTTGTAGGATGTTCTAATGCTTTAGCATATGGGATTCATTCAAAATAATAGATGTCACACCTATGCCACTTCAGAACTCTCATGTGTCCGATGAGTGTTTTTTCCAAGCTCTATTGTTACTCTGGAGGTAGAGTGGGTCAAGAAAAGGGCAAACCAGTCATTCGATAGCCTAGGTCCCTCAGTTGCCTGACTAAGCTCTTGGTCCATGTTCAAGCAGTGGTGAAAGAGTGGTGAAGGGCATTATTGAATATTGACACATATTGACAGAATACTGAAATTCCGAAGTGGCATAAATGTGACATCTATTACTTTGAAAAAGAATTGAAAGTTAGAGAGAAGCAACAGACGGAGTTCCAGGAATAAGCAGAGGGATTAAAGGAAAGTTAGTATAGAAGGAAATTATACAAGAAAAATGCTGTACTCACATGGCAAAGATCTTTCACCACATTCTGAGAGATGGGCTATGCTCACTCCATATCGAGAATGAAATAAAATACAGCATCATAATGAGCCAGAGATTTTGAACCTGTGGTCCCTTCATAGACAAGGAACAAAGAATTATTTATGCTGATAGCATTTCAAGAGTGTTTGGAACCAAGGAATGATGCCAATGCACACTGCAATTAATAAAATACCCATAGCCTGTGATATAGGAGGGGGAAACCAGGGACCCACCTTTTGTGTGAGGGCTGAATCCCTAGAGCAGAATGAATGCTAATGAAGACAACTGATGACCAAAATAGATGAATGGAGTCATCATATGGTAGTTGGTTCAGATTCAAGTCAAACATCAAACCAATCTGTAGCCTCTAAGATCTTTCTACGGGCTGGCACCATGCTAGGAATGGCCCACCTGTATTGCTGGGGATAGCACCAATGAGAGCCGACTTCTATTTACATAAAGACACACTTCAATGGCTAAAATGGCCCTATATTTGGCATAGTTTACGCATAAAAACTGAGCATTTAATATGCCAGTAGGCTATAATTGGTACAATGAATCATTTTCCTCAAGCATTTTCAGTGTTAAGTCACTAATTCCTCAATTTGGAAGAGCCTAGATTGTTTTAACCCAAAGCTAGGCTACTAGAAAAGAAAAACTATTTTACATGTAGCTGGAGTGTAATGATCTGACCCTTTGTACTAAAAAAATATTTATTATTTCCTTCCAAAATAAGCGTTTTTTAGCTGTGTTTTTTATGGTTGATAAAAAAATATTTTTTTAAAGCATGATGTTTGGAGTCATATGGACCTGGATTCTTACTAGCTGTATAGCCATGGTTACTTGTGTGCCTCTGTTTCACCCATCTCAAAAATTGTTCTGAGGCTAAATGGGATCCTGAGAGAGAGCACTTAGCAAAGAGTCCAAAAAAGCTAAATATTAAATAAATATTAGCTACTGCTTCTTCCTTATTTACCTTCAATATTCTAAGAGAATAAAATACAATGTTTTTAAAATGTAAAAAGTAATTTGATGGGAGTCTGAGGCAGGAGGATCGATTGAGCCCAAGAGTTTGAGGCTGCAGTGCACTGTGATCGTGCCACGAATAGCCACTGCCTTCAACCTGGGCAACATAGTGAAACCCCATCTCCAAA
Source organism: Cheirogaleus major (assembly GCA_963574435.1). NCBI lineage: Eukaryota > Metazoa > Chordata > Mammalia > Primates > Cheirogaleidae > Cheirogaleus > Cheirogaleus major. The sequence goes on from CAUYPO010009709.1 coordinate 4,655, forward strand.
AAAAGGGAAAATAGTAATTTGCCCTAAATTTAGCACTTTATCCAAATGGATATTCTTCAGGAAGTAGCTCAGATACATAAATCTGTGTAGTTGTAATGGTAACAAGTATATTCCTAAAGCTAATGCACAAATTAAAATTTTAAAATCTAGTTATTAATGATAATGTTTAAATCAGAGTTCACAATTTAAAAAAATCCTCTTTATTACCCTTACATAGAAGAAATAACCACTCCTAATTAGTCTGTTTTATAATTCTGTTTCTGACTACTATATGAATAGTTTGCTTAAAATGAGATATATCTCCACTTAATAAACCAATATTTATTAATATATATTTATCCATCAATGCCAGTAGACTTTGAAAGAGTATTGTATAATGCTCATTATATTTCATATTTGAACACAAGCTATTATCAAGAAGATAATACAATTTGATTTATTCAAAATCACGAGGCCATTGTTACATTTCAATCTGGGCAGTCCTGCCTGGGGTGTGTGTGTGTTATAATGTGGGATATAAGCATAACTCCATCCAGTATATAGTACATGCATAATAACTTTTTATGGCTGTTTGTTGATCTTAGCAAATAGTAAGATATTATCAGCCACTGATACTTTTTAAATTTATTTTACTGGAACAGAGACCCAAAAATTAACAAGAGGAAAAGTAAGATTGAAAACATCAAGAGGTCCTGATCCCCTCCATTGAGAGTTGACTTTGTCTGGAGTTGTGGGGGATTGAAGGGGAAGAAAGGATCATTAAAGATAAAATTCACTGCAAATGGATTACTTCTGAGAGAAAACATTGGTATTTGCAAAATATAGGTTAGATTGCCCTAGTTGCAACATAAAATCAAAATGATAATAAAAATAACAGTAAACTACAGACCAAGCTGATTTTGTAAGAAATCAAACATCATGAGTGGTCATGTAGCATCAGTTACCAATCATTAGTACTATTGCTTCACACATTCTGCTTAAGCCAGCTGTTATCTGAATCTATTTCTGCCAGTGCAGATAAAGAATCACTTCCTAAGGAGAAGTTAGTTTTCAGCTCTCCTAGAAACTGCTCTAAGAAATCTTAAACAAAGATTGAAATGCCATTTGTCAAAAAATATTCTGGCATGACAAATTTAAACAATGTGAAACCCAAGAGATTAAAAATATGGTTCAATCATGTTACCATTCTCTGGCTGGCATTGAAAAGAGCAGATGTTAGAGGAAACTTTAGAAAATAGTCCATTTGAATATAATAGATATAAATTTTCCCAAATGTCTTTGTTATTACTCTTACAATATTCATATGCCAATGAGGTCTTTGTGATTTTGTTGTTGGAGTTGTTAACTTTTCAGATGCTCTGGGCTTTTCTGGGTCTGAAATTATAATTTCTGTTTTAGGAGAATAGGAGAGATATTGTTTATGACCACTTTCAAATGTTTCTATTATATTCAAATGGTACACCATTTGGCATCATGGCTTTCATTTCTTGAAGAATACTTTGAGAGAGTTAGTTATTTGATAACGTATTTTGAATGAACAAGACAAAATGAGAAAGAGATTTTTCATTTGAACTACATGTTCAAGACAAATATTGATTTAATTAGGTGTATCATTTCTCATTTCATTGGAGTCTTTTTATGAATAAATGGCAATTTCTCTTGAGCTTAATGTAAACAAGGAAAGGTTCTGAAAAGGTCTCTAGGATCTACTCCACCAAACCTCTTCAATGAAAGAAGAAAACAAATGCTTGTCACACGTAACAACCAGTATGACTCGGTCTTCCCTCACTTTCTTCTTATTAAGTAAGTCACATTGTCACTTATTAAAGAGAGACCAGGTGCATACTCACAAAACATAGCTCCTCCTGAATAAATCCCTGCAGGGTACTGTTGAAATTGATGTTCATGTAGCACCTAAATATTTAGCACTTGAACCACAATCGGGCTTAAGGGTTTGTAGCACCACTTGAAGTCTCTCCACTGCCACTTAGCTTGAAAGAGAATATTTATCATACAGAGTTCTTGATTTGAGGAAACAGTCCCTACCCCTTTGTAGACCAAGTAATGTAAGCATATTGAGTGGGAACAGACCCATCTGCAATGCTCCCCAAATTCTCATTCTGTGGGTGATACTGACCAAGACATCTCAGGCTTGTTGAGCTGTGACAAAGCTGAACTCGGGCATCTGTGTTATTGAAGGGCCATGGGAACAATCGTTGGTCCTGCCCCAGTACTCCCATGAGTGCGCTGGCTTTTTGCTCACTGTTTTATTCTAGTCTTCATTTCCTTTCCTTTACTCTCCTTTTGTTTCTCTCTCTTTCACCTCATCCAGATAGAGTTTGTGTAGGAAATGGACAGAGGAAAGCTGTGGAGTCAGACAGGCTGCGTCTGAGACTGAGCTCTAGCACCAAGCTTGATGACCTGGACCAGGTGAGTTAATGTCTTAATCTCTTCATCTAAATGAAAGGGTGACATCTTGTTTACAGTGTTGCTAGGAGAATAAGAGATAATAAGTATAAAGTTCCCAAACAGGTAGAAAGTAGCCAACAAAAGTTGCTGTTATAGTATTTTGATTACCATTATTATGATTAATATGAGGCAGATTTAGATTCTAGTAGCAGCCACAATTAACCCCCACTCTGGCAGAGTATCCATCTCTAGCTGCCATGGGTATTGGCGGCTACAGACTCATACCACCTCCCTCAAGAGATGCTTGGCAATTTTTGTCCCCAGTGTCACCAATCCTCAAAAGCTTTCTCCTGAAAGGATTCTCTCAATAAATCACCTACATAAGAATTCCCATCTTAGGCTTTGCTTCTGAGACACTAACCTAAGAAAATTATTATTTTTACTACAAATGTATTTTGGACCTTTCACTAGCAACCAAAGATACTTCAAGTACTGAGCTGAAGACAATGCTAATCCATACTGGATCAAAATTCCCCCTTCCCAGTTCCATTTCTGGCATGACAATGTGAGAATCTCAATAGAATGGGTCCTCCACAAAACTGGCAAAATTAATTTTAAAATAGCTAGTTAAAGTCTCTGGAAATAGCCTATGTGCATATAGCAAATGATAAAACATTTATTCAAAAAAAATCCACTAAAACTCCATAAATCTGTGAGAGTCTGTGATATTTGGACCAAAACCCATACCCTCCTTCTCCACTCCCAGCTCAGTATGATGAAAACTCCACTCCAGACTGGTATAGCTAAGAACACAAGGTTCGGACTCCCATCCAGTTCCGAGTTGGAGGGCTACATTCACGGGAGGAACAGGGCGTTAGCCTTTCTCTGACTGCCCTCGGTCACTTGCTGAGGCAAGTTTCTGGCAAGTACAACCAAGAGGTGAGCTCCATTCTCCCACCCAGCTCCCACTCATGGCATGAAGGCTGTACTTTGGGCACAGTGCCACTTAGAATACTAGGGTCCCAATTGCCCTTGCTCTGGTTCATGAAGTAGAGGTTCTATGCCAGAGAAAGAAGCCAAGGACACCTGCATCGCCTGAGCACTCAGCCTAGGTGTCACTCAGAGAGAAATGCACTATTATCCCTCCTCTGGCACCACAGCTATGACTCAGATATTTTACCTAAGAGGAGAAGCAGGCCATAGAACAGAGAGCTTGAAATCTCTCCCCAAAGAAATTGCCTTTCTTTGCAACAGAGTGTGAAGTTTAAGCCTAAACGTGCTCTCAAAAACGGTAGTTTTGGAAAAAGGCAATTGGGAGGAGAATGAAAATAGATTTATTGGAGGTGTAGGCTAAACTGTAAGTCCACTAATTGCTAGAGAAATTGAGGAAATAAACAGCTGGAATAGCCCTCCCAGAGTCTGAATAAACCTCCAACACTGATCATAGGAACTATCCCTTCAAAGGAGACTGAATTTGATTGGATTAGTGTGTGAAGCAATTTACACCACAAAGCATTATTGCAAACAATGTAGCAATTAGTCATCAATTAGTGGAGCTTCACAAATGGATGTGGTTAGGTAACTAGATACAGAGAGCCCTGACAAAAACCACTGTTATCCCAGAGTGACTGTGGGCATACCCAGGGATATGCCCCTGAGGAGCAGCCTCAGAGGCTCTATGTTCTGTGTGTGTATGTGTGTTCCTGGGGTTATGTGGGGTGGTGGATAGACTTCACTAAAGTAATCCAACCAGTCACTAAACAAGATCAGTATAAAGCAATCATTTGTATTTTGCTGGGGCTCAGAGGACAATATCCCAAAGTATGGAACTTTGGCATGCTGAGCACTTTTAAATTAGAGGACACTGGAAGGGCCTTGGAGGCTGCAACAGAACCAAAGACTTCCTAACCTTGTCTTATTTATCCCCCACCCTGCCCCTAAGCACAGACAGGAGCTGTCTCTGGATGTTCCCTTATATGACTGAGAAAAACTCCCAAAAGAAATGCAATTGTCTTAAGATCTCCCCTCCACCCCAAGAATCTCATACTACAACCAGGGAAAATTAACCACTGGAAAGGAGAAAAGACTAAAAGTCTTCACCATACCCAAATAGACTTTCAGTCTATTCTTTTGTTGACAGCTTCGAGAGATTACCTGGGATATTTTATCTACATAATAACATAACTTTGGTTCACAGGGAAATTCTTCCCCTTACCTTCCCGACCTCCCTTAGAGCTCAGAGAAACTTTTCCCCAGGCCATTGTCTGTTCTTTGGGCTCATTCATCTCTTCTGAAAAGCATTTACTATACCTCAGAATTGCCAATGTATCATATTCCCCTCTCCCCTGTGAAGAGAGTGTTTGGCCCTCAACAATCTGGCCCTCTTGGAGTCTCATGTTTTGTGTGGCTCCCATGCTTATGCATAATAATAAATTTGTATCCATTTTCTCCAGTTAATTTGTCTCTTGTCAGTTCATTTAGCAGACCCAACTTTCAGAGGAGGAGGGAAAATTCTCTTCCCCTCTACAATTTCTGCACACTTGCAATGAACAATCTTAAAAGAATTTAAGAAAGTGATCCCATTTAAAATAGAATAAAAAAGAACAAAATATTTAGGAATAAATTTAACAAAAGAAGTCTAAACCTTGTTCTCTGAAAACTATAAATATTACTTAAAAAATTAAGCAGTATATCAATAAACCAGAAAATATCCCCTATTTATGGATGATAAAACTTAATACATTTAAGTTCTAGTGCTCCCCAAATTGATCTACATATCCAACAGAATCCCTGTCAGAAACTCAGCTGTCTTCTTTGCAGAAATTTCCAAGCTGATTCTAAAATTCATATGGGATTGCAAAGGACCCAGAATAGACAAAAACAATCTGGGAAAATAACAAAGTAGGAAGGTTCATACTTCCCAGTTACAAACTTACTATGAAGCAACAATAATGAAGGCAGGGTGTTATTAGCATATGTATAGATATATAGATCAATGGAATAGAATTGAGAGTCCAAAAATAAACCCATATCATCTATGGTCAACTGATACTTAAAAAGGATGTCAAGACATTCAATAGGGGAAAGAAGAGTCTTTTCAACAAAAAAGACTCTGAGATAAGTGGATAGCCAGATTTAAAAGAATTAAGTTGGACCTTACTTCACACCATATACAAAAATTAACTCAAACAGGATGAAATACTAAAAGAACTAAAACCGAAAATCTCTTAGAAGAAAACAGGTGTATATCTACATGACTTCAGATTTGTCAGTGGAGTCTTAGAGAATGACAAATACACGAACAAAAGAAAAAATAGATTGGACTTCATCAAAATCAAAATGTTCTATGCTTCAAAGGACACTACCAAGAAAGTGAGAAACAACCATAGAATAGGGGGAAATGTTTGAAAGCCATACATTTGATAAATAACTTGTATCTAGATATATAAAGAACTCCTACAACTCAATTATAAAAGACAACTCAGATAGAAGATGAGTAAAGGAGATAAACTAACAAACAATAAGGACATCAAAAGATGCCCAACATTACTAATCATCAGGGAATGCAAACCAAAATGAAATATCACTTCACACTCAATAGGATTGCTAAAATTCTAAAAAGAGAGGGGGTAGAAATAGCAAGTGTTAGCAAGAAGGTTGAGAAATTAGAACCTTCGTATTCTGCTGGTTGGGATGTAAAATGGTTCAGCCACTTTAGAAAGCACTTTGGCAGTTTCTCAAATGGTTAAATATAGCTTACCATAAGACCTAGCAATTCCACTTCCAGTTTTATACCCAAAGGAATGAAAACATATATCCATACAAAAACTTTCACACAAATGTTTATAGCAGGGTTTCTTTGAGGTGATGAAAATGTTCTAAAATTAACTGTGCTGATGGCTGCACAGATCTGTGAATATACCATGGATTGTTGTACTTCAATGCATGAATTTATATGTGAATTATATTTCAATAAAACTGTTATACATAAGCCCCCAAATGCACAGTTGTGGAAAACTTGAAACAGGATTGATTCTTTCACACTTTTAATTGAAAAAAAATTAATATACTCAATAGTTCACCTGAAATAAAAGGCAAAAAGTTTAAATTCAATAAAACTAAACAACCACTTAAATTGCTTTTTTCACTTCTTAATCAGTTCTTTTATCTTTATACAAACACAATACCAGGTTTTTTTTTTGTTTTTTTTTTAGTGGGGAAAAAGAAAATCACTTGACAGACTTAACTCTCTAAAAGATTTTTATTTGGCAAAATTCAGGATCAAAAAGATTTGTGAAAGCCTGAAACTTTATGCATATGGCTAATGGAATTGGGTGTTTTTCGATATTGAGATGAAATTCATAAACTATAAATTCACCTTTTTAAAATGTACAGCTCAGTGGCTTTTTAAAGCATATTCACAGTTATGCAGCCATCACCACTATCCAATGTCAGAACATTTTCAACACTCCAAAAAGAAACCCTTTACCCATTAGCAGCTGGTCTCTATCCCTCTACCCGCAACCCCTGAGAACCACAAACCTACTTTCGATTTTTGTGAATTTTCCTAATTGGGAAATTTCTTATAAATGAAATCATACAATATGTGGCCTTTTGTGACTGGTGTCTTTCACTTAGCTTAATGTTTCCAAGGCTCATATATATTTTAGCACATATCAATATTTTATTGCTTTTATGGCTGAGAAATATTCCATTACATAGATATACCACAATTTGTTATTCATATATCAGTTGATGGACATTTGGGCTCTTTTCATTTTTTTGGTTACTGTAAATAATGCTGCTATAAATATTCATGTACAGGTTTTTGCATGGCCATGTGTTTTTAATATTCTTGGAGATATATATAGGATTAGAACTCCTGAGTCCTATGATAACTCTATGTTCAACATTTTGGAAATTTGCTATTCTGTTTTCCAAGGTGGTTGCACCATCTTACAACCCCACTTGCAATGGATAAGGGTTCCAATTTCTCCACATCCTCACTGAGACTTGTCATTGTCTTTTTATTTTAATCATTCTAATAAAATGGAAGTAGTATCTTGTTGTGGTTTTGATTTGCATTTCCTTAATGACTAATAACATTGAGCAGAATCTTTTGCCTACTGTTTCCCCAATATTTTATTGTGGTAAAATACACATGACATAATATTTACCATCTTAATCATTTTGAAGTGTGCTTCAGTGGTATTAAGTATACTCACAATACTGTCCAACCATCTCCACCATCCACCTCCATAACTCTTCATTTTATAAAACCGAAACCTTATACTCATTAATCAATAAGTCCTGTTCCCCCATCTCTGTAGCTCCTAGCATCCACTATTCTACTTTGGGTCTCTATGATTTTGACTATGCTAAGGACCTTATGTAAGGGAAATCATACATTATTTTCCTTTTTGTAACTAAATTATTTCACTTAGCACAATGTTCTTGAGTTTCATCCATATCATAGCATGTCTAAGAATTTCCTTTCTTTTTAGGCTGAATAATATTCCATTGTGTATATATATCACATTTTGCTCATCCATTCATCAATCAATAGATACTGGGTTTGTTTCCACATTTTAGCTATTGTGAACAATATTGCTATGAACATGGGTGTACAAATATCTCTTTGAGACCCTAGTTTCAATTCATTCTGGTATATACCCAGAAGTGGAATAGTTGGATCATATGGTAATTCTATTTTTAATTTTTTGAGGAACTGCCATACTGTTTTCCAAAGTGGTTCTATCATTTTACATTCCCACCAAGCGTGCACAAGAGTCCCAAATTCTCCACATCCTTGAAAACATTTGTTATTCATTTTTTTTCATAGTAGTTATCCCAATGGACATGAGGTGGTATCCCGTAGTTTTGATTTGCATTTCCCTAATGATTTGTGATGTTGAACATATTTTCATGTGCTTATTGGCCATTTGTATATATTCTTTGGAGAAATGTCTATTCAAGTCCTTTGCCCATTTTGAATTGGTTTTTCTGTTTTTGTGATTTAGGAGTTCTCTATATACTGGATATTAAACCCTCATCAGAGATGTGGTTTGCAAATATTTTCTCCTATTCTGTGTGGTACATTTTTAACTCTATTGATAGTGCATTTTTGATGCACAAAATTACTTAATTTTTATGTGGTTCCATTTCTCTATTTATTATTTTGTTGCCTGTGCCATTGGTGTCATATTCAAGAAGTCACTGCCAAATAATAAGTCTTAAAGTTTTACCCTATGTCTTCTTCTAAGAGTGGTGTAGTTTTAGGTTTTACATTTGCTTTTGTGATCCATTTTGAGTTAATTTTTATATATTGTGCTAGGGAAGGGTTCACCTTCATTCTCTTACATGTGGATATCCAATTTTCCCAGAACCATTTATTGAAAGGACGGACCCCATTGAATGGTCTTAGCATCCTTGTTGAAAATTCTTTGACCATACATGTGAGAGTTTATTTATGGACCTTCTATTTTATTCCATTAGTCTATATGTCTGTCTTTATGCTAGTGCCACACTCTTTTGATTACTGTAGCTTTGTAGTAGGGTATGAGATCAGTGTAAGTTCTCCAGATTTTTTCTGTTTTTGCAAGATTGTTTATGCTATTCAGGCTCCCTTGATATTCCATATAAATTTGAGGATAATATTTTTCTATTGTTGCAAAAAATTATTATAATTTAGATAGAGATTACATTGAATGTGTTGTTCACTTTGGGTGATAACTAACATCTTAAAAATATTATGTCTTCCAATCCCTGGACATGGGATATGTTTCCATTTATTTGTGTCTTGTTTAATTTCTTTTAGGAATGTTTTGAAGTTGTCATTGTGCAAGTCTTTCACCTCCTAGGCTACATTAATTCCTAAGTACTTTATTCTTTCTGATGGCATTTTAAATGAAATTGTTTTTATAATTTTCTCTTCAGGTTGTTTCATTTTTAGGGTATAGAATTGCACCTGATCTTTGTGTGTTTTGTATTCTGATTTTTATTAGCTATAATAATTTTTGTGGAATCTTTAGAGTTTTCCATATATAAGATCATACCATTTGAGAACAGAGAAAGTTTTCCTTTTTCCTTTTCCAATTTGGATTTTTAAATTTCATTTTCTTGCCCAATATTCTGGCTATAACTTACACATTATGTAGAACTTAAGAAGTGATAACGGGTATCCTTGTTTGGGTCCTGATCTTCAGGGAAAAGCTTTCAGTCCTTCATTATTAAATGTGATGTTTACTGTGGGTTTTAATTTATGTCTTTCATTATAAGGAAATTTCCTTCTATTCCAATTTTAAGAATTTTTATCATAAAAATGTTAAATTTTGTCAAATGATTTTATGCATCAATTGAGATGATGTGGGGAGTTTTTCTTTAGTTTGTTGCTATTATATATTATATTGATCAGTTTTCTTATGTTGAACCAACCTTGCACTCCAGAAATAAATTCTACTTGGTCCCAATATATAATCCTTTTAATATGTTGCTGAATTGGGGTTGCTACTATGTTGTTGAAGATATTTGCATCGATGTTGATAAAAAAGGCATTGGTCTGTAGTTCTCTTCTCTTGTGGTATCTTTGGCTTTGGTATCAGGGTAATGTTGTCTTCACTGAAATGAGTTTTAAAGTGTTCTCTCCTATTCAATTTTTTGGGAAAGTTTCATAAAGATTGGCTTATTGTATTGTGCAAGTTCTTTATTTCCTTATTCACTTTCTATCTGGTTGTTCTATCAATTACTGAGAGTGGGGGACTGAAGTATCCAAAATTATTGTAGAATTATCTATTTTTTCCTTCAGTTCTGTCAGTTTTGCTTTATATATTTGGGTGGTTTGCCATTAGGTATGTATGTAAATGTTTATAATTGTTATATCTTTTTTTTACAATATTTAATATTTTATTAATATACAATGTCCTTCTTTGTCTCTTGTTATCTTTTTTTTACTTAAAGTTTATTTGTCTTATATTGTAATAGGCACCCTGCTATATTTTTGTTACAATTTGCATGGGTTATCTTTTTCCATCTTTCACTTTCAATCTACTTGTGTCTTTACCTCTAAAGTGACTCTCATATAGACAGAGTACATTTGGATACTTTTTAAAATCTATTCTACCAATCTCAATGTTTCAATTAAAGATTGTATTTCATTTACATTTAAAGTAATTACTATTAATATTTAGGAAGGACTTATTTGTGTCATTTTGCTATTTGCTTTCTATATGCCTGATAGTGGTTTTTTTTTTTTTTTTGTCTATCATTTTCTGCATTACTGTCTTCTTGTGTATTTAGTTGATTTTTTTGTAGTGAAACATTAAATTTCTTTGTAGTTTTCTTTTACATATATGCTATAGCTATTTTCTTTGTAATTACCATGGGAATTACATTTAACTTCCTAAGGTTAGAACATTGTAATTTAAATTTAAAGTGGCACAATTTCAATAAAATACAAAACTCTGCTACTTTAACAGCTCCATCCAATGATGCCACAAAATTACCAATTTCTACATTGTGTACCCCAAAACATTAACTAATAATTTTTACAAATATATTAGTCTCTTAACTCATATAGACAACAAAATGGGAAATTAAAACCAAGTTTACAATTATACCAGTTTTTTAGATCAATTTTTTTTAATGATACAGGGTTTTGCTATGTTGCCCATGCTGGCATCACACTTTTGGGTTGAAGCAATTCTCCTGCCTCAGCCTTCTGAGTAGCTGGGACTATAGGCACATGCCATTACACTTGGCTTTAGACCAATAATTTTTTAAATATATTAATCTCTTATATCATGTAAAACCAAAAAGTCCAGTTATAAACCATAGTTATAATACTACTTGCTTATATAAAAGGCCGTGTATTTACCTTTATTGAGGTCTTTATTTCTTTGTACAGCTTCAAGTTATTGTTTGATGAACTGTCATTTCACTCTCAGAGCTCCCTACATTTCTTGCAGGGCAGGTCTAGAAGTAACAAACTACCTTAGCTGTTGTTTATCTCAGAGTGTTTTAATTTCTCCCTCACTTTTTGAAGGACAGTTTTACCAGATATATGATTCTTAATTGATAGGTTATCTTTTTATTTTAACATTTTGAATATATCAGCCCATTGCCTCTGGCCTCCAAATTTTTGATGAAAAATCCCTCATAATCTTACTGAGTATCCCTTGTATGTGAAGAGTCACTTCTCTCTTGCTGCTTTAAATATTCTCTATCTTTCACTTTTGAAAGTTTGATTATAATGTGTCTCAGTGTGGGTCTCTTTGAGTTCATCTGACTTGGAATTCATTCACCATCTTGAATGTTTCTATTCATATTTTTATTTCAAATTCAGGAGATTTTTAGCCATTACTTCTTCAGATATTCTAGCTGTTCTTTCTCTCTCTCTTATTATTATTATGGCACCCGCACAATGCATATGTTACTTTGCTTGAGGTTGTCCCACAAGTCCATAGGCTGTGTTCACTTTTATTTAATTATTTTTCTTTCTGTTCTGCAGACTCAACATTTTCCATTGTCCTATCTTCAAGTTTGCTCGAATATGCCTTTAAATCCCTCTAGTTACTTTTTATTTTGGTTGTACTTTTCAGCTTCAGAATATTTTTTTTGTTTCTTTCTAGTTATCCATCTCTTTATTAACATTTCCATTTTGTTCATACTTTGTTTTCTTGACTTTCTGCACATCTTCCTCTAGTTCTTTAAGCATCTGTAAGGCAATTGTTTTAAAATCTTTGTCTAGTAGATCTGTCATCAGGTCTTTTTCAGGAACAGTTTTTGTTAATTTATTTTTTTCTTTGAATAGGCTATACTTTCCTGTTTCTGTGTATGCTTTGTGATTTTGTTGTTGTTGTTGTTGAAAACTGAACATTCAAATCTAATAATATGGTCACTCTGGAAATCAGATTCTCCTCCTTCCCTAGTGTTTTGTTGTTGTTGTTGGTTTTGTTTCTGTGTTGTTTTATGCTGTTTTTATGACAAGGGTCATCCTGAGGTGTGACCCTTTAAAACCTTAAAAGGTTTTATCAGGTCTTTTCTGAGCATGCCTTTTTCCCTGGGCATAAGTGGTCATTTTCTAATTTCTAATTTTCCTCGTATATGTAGTTGATTTTGAATGTTCTGGCCTTTCATGTCTGACTCCCAAAAGGGAGAAAGAAAAAAACGAGGGGGCAAAAGGGCACTGGCCCTTTAAAGTCCCTGCAATTCACTTCAGCTAGAGGGGGAGGGGCTAGAAACAATGGGGAAGATAAAACATTAATGGAAACCCAACTCTTTGTCTACTCTTCTGTCATCAAAAGTATCAATCAGGGATCAGAGCACAGATCCTCAACATTTGGAGGGCAGAGTCCTTTTTTCCCATGTTGACTCCCACAAGCTGTGTGTAAGCTGCTCCCAGAAGAAATGCATAGCCGACTGCCATGGAGTGGGAAGGGTGGAGGAGGGTGTACTTGTTACTGTGCTAAGAGTTAAAATGACTGAAATTAATAGCAATTGATTGTGCAAGCCTTCCCTGGGAAGCTGCAAGCTTTCAATAGACTTCAGAGTTCCAGTATAGTTACATCAGAGAGATTCTGCCACTGCAATTATTGTCTATGTAGGAGACAGATTCCTGATGCTTCCTGCTCTGCCATCTTCCCAGAATCCTCTCCCTCTGGCCATTTTTAATTGGGTTATTTGTCTTTTTATTATTGAGTTGTGTTTTTATACATTCTGGATACAATGCCCTTATCAAATATATTATTTGCAAATATTTTCTATCATGTGGTTTATCTTTTTACTTATGTAATATTGATATTTTAATTAATGATCTCTCTCTATTTACCAAGAACAAGAAAGAACATCACATTTGTACAAATGTATATGTGCAAGGGATCTGAAGGAAAGGCAGAAATACAAGGCAAAGAAATGAGAATTGGCATATGAGGGCAAATAATGTCATCCTCAATGCCGTAACACCAAATCTGCACTTGCAACACGGCAAAATGTTAATTCGCCATATCTTATTTTTAAAATCCAGAAATTCTAAACACAAATCAGAATCTGCCATCAAAAACCAATCAACTTGAATCTTTAGTTCATAGCCTCAAAAAAAATTTTTTTTTAAATCAACTAAGATTTCCTGCACTATGAACATCTCCAGTAGAGAGCACTAATGGTTTTAAAATATTTTGTGTTAGTATCTTTATACCCAGAAAAAGCTTACAAAGCAGTTACCATACATTCCATTCCTCACACACCTGGGGAACATAAGACACAAAGGCATTTATTCCACAATAATTAACCCTTTATTGACCACCCACTATCCCCAGGTACCATGTTAGGCTTTGGAGAACCAAAGGGGGAAAAAGACATAATCAAGGAATTTAGAATCTAATGAAGAAGCTTGCCTCAATAGCCCAATAACCTGCTTTTTCCATAAATCAAGGAAAGAATTTAATATTAATAATTAATAATCCACTTCCCTATCTCTACCCATACATATATGTGTACAAAAATATATGGATTGACTGTCCTAGTTTGAAAACAGTAGATTCAAGAGGGAAGCTGTAGCTTGAATATTTGTCCCTCCAAACTTCATGTTGAAATTTGATCCCCAATGTTGGAAATGAGGCCTAATGGGAGATGTTTGGGTCACGGGAGTACATCTCTCATAAATAGATTAATATCCTCCCTGGGGTGGGGCAGGTTAGTGAGTGAGTTTCTGTGATAGCCAGTCATTTAAAAAGAGCCTGGCAACTCCCTCCCCTCTCTCTTGCTTCCTCTCTTGCCATGCAATCTCTGCACATGCTGGCTCCACTTAAGCTTCTGCTATGAGTGGAAGTATCCTGAGGCTCCCAGCAGAAGTTGAGCTGATGCTGGCACCATGCTTCTTGTATAGTCTGCAGAACTGTGAGCCAAATAAACTTCTTTACAAATTACCTAGCCTCAGCCGGGTACAGTGGCTCACACCTGTAATCCAATCACTCTGGGAGGCCAAGGCGGAAGGATCACTTGAGCTCAGGAATTCAAGACCAGCCCAAGCAAGAGTGAGACCCTGTCTCAACTAAAAGTAGAAAAAATTAGCCAGGTATGGTGGCCCATGCCTGTAGTCCCAGCTACTAGAGAGGCTGAGGCAAGAGGATCGCTTGTGCCCAGGAGTTTGAGGTTGCTGTGAGCTAGGCTGATGCCACGGCACTCTAGCTCAGGTGACATAGCAAGACTCTGTCTCAAAAAAATAATAATAAATAAATAAATTACCTAGCTTCAGGTATTCCTTTGTAGCAAGACAAATGGACCAAGACAAGGACCTTAGAGACAATCTAATAAAAGCCTCTCACTTTATGGGTAGAAATTCTAAACACAGACTTACCTGAGATCATCATGGGACTTATTATGTGCCTGAAACTGCCCTAACCACATTATTAATTATATCCACACCACAACCCATTCCTCAAGTAGAAAAGTAAGAGTAGAGAAATTAAGTAACTTTACAAAGTTCAAACAGCTCATAAGGGCAAAGCCAAGATTTGAACCCAGGTAGTCTTGCTCCAGAATCTATGCTCTATTTAGGTAGCTATTTCTAAAGGTAGTCATGATTTTCTGATACATGTCCTTACATTGGCCTGTTATTTGATGCTAAGCATCATGGTTGACTCCAGTATCTACAAATCCAATCCTATGGTCAAGAATTATGCAGGAAATCTCAAGATGGTATGACACTTCAAAGTCACAAAACACCCAAGTTGGGGATAGTGGTCCATGCCAATGTGGATGTGGATGCTACCAGATGGAGAAAATGAAGATATCCAAAACCATGACAAATATAATAAATAATTTTGTAATGAGTGATTTTTTTAGCTAACTTTGGAAATGTTGCTACTTATATATCATTCCTTTGTCATCCCTAATTGCCCCATATACTCCTTCCTATATACTGGTCTTCTATATGTGTTGATTCTTTAATCAAGTAAAAACACATTAAACTGTGAGACCTAAAGTAGATGGAGCTGGGGGTTAAATCCTGAAATGACTCTGGAATATCCAAGACAAGACGCACATTTTAGGAGTCTCAGCCCTCATTTCATTTTGTTCATTCATTCATCATTCAAAAAATATTTATTCTGTGCCTACTAGGCACAGAATGAGTAATTACTAGGCAGAATGTTGAACCAGTTGTTGGAGATACACTAGTCCACGTGATGAATGTAGCCTCTGCCCTCCTGACACATGTAGTTCCACAGCATTCCTCCAGGGGACGTGAGGGGTCTACAGTTAAGCAATCATCATCTGTCAACTTAGTGGGCCTCTGAATGATGTCTGAGCTGCATGAGGTTTAACAGAGTAAATCAGCAAGTCTAGGGACTGCTAATAGATTATATCACTTCTTGATGTCCTGGATTAGGTTAACAAAAAGCAGCATTGATATGGATGTCGGTTGTTAAAAGTTATTATTTCTCTGCCTAAAAATAAATCCCAAGAAGTACTCCACATCAGTTCGTATAGATAATCCTTGTTCTTTTTCTTATACATGCATAGTACTGTACTGTGTGTATGTATTGTAGTTTATTCAACCACTCTCCCATATTTGGGTATTTAGTATGTTTCCAACATTTTGTGATTATGAATCATGTTGCAATAAAGAATTTATGTATATGTTTAAAAAGAGTATATCACTTCTTAGTATACAAAACATTGAGGTAAGAGCATATTGGCTAGAAATGGCTATAATACATTATTTGAGTGATTTCTATGAAATGTAAAGGAGTTTACAAATACAAATTATATGCTTTGTGGTTGTATTTGTCACAATACATATATCCTTTTTGTCCTTGGGGACCCTGAATAGCAAAATATTATATCTGCTTATTGAATTGATAAATAAAGTAAATCCAAAAATTCTGACAATTGAGTTCACTGAAAGATAAAAATGAAATAATTGTAAAATTTCCACCACCCACACATCTGTTTTCATCCTTCGGTACAATTCCCCCTCATCTTTCCTTGTTATCAAGCTATCTGTAACTTCCCCACCTACACTGAGATCTTTGTCAGCCACTAAAATCTGTTCTACTCACTAACACAGCATGCTTCCTTTGAAGTCCTAAGTCCTTTAATTCACTCATCAGGCGGTAATTTCTCTAAAATATTTTCCCCACTTTAATGAACTTTCTCCTTTATCAATTTAACCCCAATTACCTTTGCCCCTCAATTTTGGAACAAGGTAAAGTAGACTTTATTATTTTACTACCCTTTCTCATAAGGTAACCAGGTTATATTCAGCTATTATAAAGCACATTGGAGTTGAAGGTTTTGAGCCATGTAAATAACCTGTCTCAGAAGATTCTGCTAGACCCCATATTTGCTCACATATTTGGCTACATAAACTTGTTCTCTATTTTTAAGTTTTAAAAATTTGAAGTGTCCTACTGCCCTTATATGTTCCAAAAACAAAAATGTGATGGATATAGTGAATTGGATGTAAAGAAGGATGTAGACATAAGTTAGTAGAAGAATAAGCACATAATTGGAAGGCGTGTTTGTATTTAGGTACATAGGATTCAGGGACAAGGCCAATGAGGATGGTATTGTGAAGCAGACTTGAAGTTTGGTTTGTTATAGTCCTTATCAATTCATTATGTCCAATACTCACGCCCTCTGGAGGAAGCTGAGAGACTGTAGGCTGCATGAGGACAAAGGCCACATCAATCACATGGACTCATGTATCCCCACAAACCCCTATAGTATTCTGCATATACTGGGAACAGAATAACATTTTGTTCTATGACAAATAAATGAATGAAATTAAATGAGGCCTGAGACTCTGAAACATAGACTATATCCATCTTCTTATATAGTCCAGGAAAGACAGAGTAAGCAAATTGGAAAAGAGGAACTCTTGCAGAGACTATTAGTGGCTTGCCCTGGGTCTCATGGCCAGAAGAGCCACAGTAGAACCCAACAGAAGACTCCATGTCCAGTGCTCTTTCTAACACACATCTCTTTATACTTGAGCTCTAAAATATTCTGAGTCTCATTCTTTTACAGCTTACTTTGATTTATTTTCAAATTCTTAATAAACCACAGAGATATATCAGCTTCTACTCTCAGTTTAGTTGAGAATGAAGTCTAGTAATCAATGTGTATTATAATCAACAGATGGCCTTATATTAGGCCAAGAAAAAAAACACAGCTGCTTAGAAAAAAAGAGGAAATTAAAGTCTGGCTGGTGTTAGACCTGGGTTACTTCAAACCCAAGAAACGGAATGGTTCACCATGAGGAACCTCAGAAACCAGCCACTTTAACAGCACCAGGAAACCTGTTGCCCAGACTTCAGCAGGGTGAGGGAACACAGACTGAATCCTCCCAGGGATTCCAACGAGTGTCTCAGTCACTAGCAGAACGCATCAGGGCGTTTTTTTGGATCACTTCACTGGAGTAGAGGAGCTTTAATTTTGCTTTAATTTTGGACTTTTAGCCTGGCTTTGGGGCAAATATTTTCTTAAAAGTCACTTTCTTTTTATGGATAGGAAAAGGACAAGAGTCAATAACTTCCTGGCTTCTCTATGAAGCATTCCCATATGTGACCCAGATGACAGCATATATTCTTTCTTTAAATGGGATGCATGAGAAATTTTCAAAGAAATTTTTGGACAACTTCCCAGAAGACAGATCAACTGAGGATGCCAGGCATCTTGCTGCAAGGATTGGTGTTTTCGTAGGAGAAAAGGCTCGAAGGTCACCTTCACAGCACTTGGCTGATAAGGAACAGGCACTGTATAGTTAAGGCAGAGGGGGCAGTCAGCAAAGTGGGTGGTGAGAAAACATAGTAACTAGTTGTGACTATTGCAGTCTGGGACCATGACAGGGGATTGACTTAGAAGTGCTCCGCCGGCCTTGCACAATTGCAGTTTGGATTTCTATGTCAAGCTACATTATTCCAAACACATGGACAATATCCAACTCATCCTGTCCTCAGAATTTTCATCACTGAGCTCATTCTCAGGGATCATTCTCAGAATTTGTCCCAGGCTCAAGGAAAACTCATTTTAAATCTGTGCAACCAGGAGATTGAAAAGGTGAAAAAAAAAAAAAAGGTGAACTTTTTGACCAAAAATAAATAAATAAAAATCCTTCATCAGTAGCAACATGCTCAATCATACACAGCTGAACCAGGGGAATTTTGGCAAACTTCTTGAGAATGCAAAATTATAAGTAGCTTTCACTCACTGACTTTTGCTCTTTTCTTCTGATCTGATGCTTCTTTAGAACAAATTTGAACCATGAGGCTGAGACAAGCTGTAGAAGTTATATGTACCATTAGAGTAACATTCCAATTTAGAACCCTGAAGCTAGCTAAACTTCCTTAGTCCAGTGTTCAGTATGCTTCTCCCTATAATGCTCATTCACCAACCCCACCTCCCCTTTAGGAGGCTATATGGGCTCTGGATATACCTTCCATGCCAGAGTACGATATCTTTAAGAAAAAGAATTTATTATATTTATCTTGGTATTCTCCCTCACCTCTGTCAGATCTCTAGTGCTTTCTTTTATATGTTGCAGACTTTCAAAGCTTAATTAATTTGAAGAGATAGAGGATTTTTCATTTATCATAAAGGATTTTTCAAATACTGAATTGGAAAAGAACTGCTAATGTTGGATAATATTCTGTCTTCCATTAATCATAAAAATTTTCTCAAGACTGAGAGAAAACTAAACTCTTATCAAAGCAGCCACATGGAGCATAGCTTACTGCTGATGTCACTCAAAGAATTTTTGTTCTTTTTCTTTTTTCTTTTTTCAGGGTTATCAGCCCAGAAAAGACCTGCCAAACTCAGGAGTTAGGTGATTACTTCATATGAGTCATAGAATTCAGCTACCAGATAACCAAATTGTAATAATTGTCTTATTTCTATTCTTTGTGACTTTGCTTGTGTCTCTGGATAGAGGAACTGGCTACACTTGCTGTTCATTTTCATCCCCTCTGTCACGTGAATGTAATGTAAAGACCCTACCACCAGCTGTTCTTGAGATGCTGTAGAAACAAAATATTTTCACTTTGGCTTCTTCTCTAAATTCTCAGCTTGACAGAAAGAGCAATGGTGGTGAATTGGTTATTTTAAGACAATGTTTGGGGCAGATAAGGCAATGGTATAGAATGTAGTCCTTCTAAATCCTCCTCCTGTTTCAAAACTTAATTTAAGTTCCTTATGAGGCATTTTCTGACTACTTCCACCCACATTGTTCTATCGCCTCTTCATTTGAGCATAAGAAGCCCTTGATTGTTTTCTGTCTTCATCTAAATTGTGGGCTTCTGAGATCAGGCACCAAGTTTCACACTTCTTTGGGATGGCCCATGATGTCTAGCACATTGCTAGACAGTGTTTAATATATATGATGGAATTTTTAATCACTATTGTAGACTTGGATGAATCTGGCTGTGAAAATGATGGATGAGTCTTTTAGAATTTTCTTTTACCAAAATAAATTGATCAAAGAGTCCCTTAGAGAATTTCAGATACTCCTATAAGCATTAAAAATATTTTAAGACTCTATGGAATCCTGTTTTCAAAGAGATTACAATGCAGTGGAAAACTTGGCACAGGGATAAAACATCCAACGGTATTTATATTTCTCATTACAAGGCCTACCTTGGGATGCCAAAAATTTCTAGTCACGAAATACTCTGTCTTTATGGGCCCATATCATCTGCGTAGTATTAAAAAATTCTCCAAGAACAACATTTGAGGTTATTTATCTTTCTCTTCACTGTAATCCAAGCAGGAGCTTATATGTCCTGTCCTAGAAGGAAGAACAAGAGAAATATCTGTTTGATGCTCACATTCCAGAGAGGGATCCCTTGATGCAATATCTCAAATTCAGAAGTCCTCTCTCTCCAGTGTCAGTTAAATGTTGCTATGATGGAGAACAATTTTGTTAACAAGAATCAGAAAAAAATAATGATAAGTACATTTATAAGCTACATAGCTGAGATTTACCCACAGCTAATACAGTTTGAATGAACTTGATCATTCTAACTTCCTGCTAATGGTAACTTGGGTTACCAAGGATGGAAATCACTTTTTTATTCTTATCATCACTGGAATTGGAATCTTAACAGATCATCTAATTATTAATCCTTATTTTATAGATGAGAGACTGACTCCGAAGAAGTTAAGTAACTACCCTAAGTCACACAGGTAGTAATAATGCTGTAATAGAAAAATGAATTATCTGTTCGTGGATTTGGAAGGAGAGAGAATATTCCTTTCCAAACATTCAAAGATACAGATGCAAAATTGGATATTTTCAAGGTTTAATGTCATGACTTTATAATCTGTATTTCCTATGGCACTCACTTTTTCCTTGTTTCATTATTATATATTTTCTCTCTCTCTCTCCAGGTGGCAAGCAGTTTGAGGACCAAACAAATCTAAATTAGACTGGTAGGTCTGTGCATACTCAGTGTCTCACACATATGAACTCACAAAAACTTGAATGACCAAATGAAGGAAGGCTCTTCCAGCTTTTCTTCCAAGACTCAGTCCATTCTGAGATGGCAGCTGTCTTCTTTCTGAGTGGACAAGAAAAGAACAGAGCAGTGACACAGACAGCCTTTTTATTCTCTTTCAGGGTGACTCAAATTGTAATACTGATCTGAACAGTCTTTGTGGGACACAACTCAGTGTCATATAATTCAGTGGTGCATTTTCCCATTTACACAAATTGATCAGATACCCCAAATGCTGAGTCTGTTATGGTTTTCATTTTATTCCTTTGGGAAGTGCCTGTACAAAGTTGTTTTTCTTTCTTTAATGGAAATGTGATCGTCATAGCAACTAAAAGATATAAATCTTGCCTAATTGAATCACTGTGCTGGACATAATAGCCAGGGCAGGGACTGAACTAAAGCTGGGATGAGGGTGAGAATAAGGGAGTGGGTGAGGATGATAAAAATATTTGTGCCTCAGATTCTTGGGCTTGGATTAATTTTTTGTTTGTTTTGTAATGAACATTGTTGGTCTTCAAATGCAGGGCCACCTGGGAGGGAAGCAGGTGGAGCAGTATATGGGGTGGACCTGCAGTTGATTAGCAATAAAAGGTTGGTTATGTGTACGGGGACAGCCTCTTAACCATGTGGTCCCCTCCCTATCAGGAGGATAAGGACATTTGAGGGAAGTGGATGCTGTTGGAGGCCAGAATCCAACTTAAGCCGCTTAGTTGGTACAACTGTAAAGCCTCCCTCACAGGGGCTTGGGCCCTGCGATCTTTCTAAGCAAGCAGGGTAGAGAAAGGTAAACGGACTTTAGTGTGTAGGAGGCGGGGTCCTTCCCTTGGGGCCCAACACACGCAATATAAAGAACAAGTTACTGAGGGGCGCACACCGGAGAAGGCAGGGGCCCTACACACACGCAGTGTACTGGCAAAGTCACCAGCGTGGCGCGCCTGGGGAGCAGCCCTAAGCCCCTCTCCCTCTGGTCTCTGGAAAACAGCCCCAGCGCTCTCCAGCTTCCCCGGGAGCTGCGTGGCTGCGCGCTGCTGCCCGCGGACCCGCGGCTGAGCGAGGGCGCCGGGCGGCCACATGGCGCGCTCGGGGAGATGGCAGCTGCGCTTTGTTTCCAGCAGCGAGAGGTGAGTCACCGGCTCCCGCAGTCCCAAAGCTGGGCAAACACTCGGCCCAGGGAGCTGAAAGATTCACAGCAGGAGCAGCTACCGACGCGGTGGCAGCCTCTTCCTCCTCTTCCTCCTCCTCCTCCGCCGCTGCTGCCGCCACCGCCGTGGCCGCCGCTTCCACCCGCTGCCCCCGCCCCGTCCCCTCCTCCTCCTCCCGCGAACTTAGTCAGCGGTTCGCGCCGCCGCGCGCCCATTGGCCGGCGGGACGCGCCGCGTCACAATGGAGCCGGTCGGAGGCGGCGAGCAGGGCAGCGCCGGGGCTTCCCGCTGAGCCCGCAGCCGCCGGCAGCCGGGAAAGTGCGGGCGCGGGGCCGGCCGCCCGGAGTGGCGCGGGAGCACGCCGCGGGGAGCGCCCGCGCCCGGCGCTGGAGTCGCGCAGGTAGGTCGGAGCGTGACACCCGGCTCCGGGAGGAGGAGCCGAGTCGACCGAGGGGGAGGAGGAGGAGGACAGGGTAAGGGGGCGCAGCAGGTGGGGTTGGCCGAGCAGGTGCGGTTACCTGTCCACGCCTCACCTGCGAACCAGGCTGCAGGCAGTGGCGACTTGGCGGCTCCCTGTTGCCTCCGGGAGAGAGGGAGCGGTGCCACCGAGAAGACCTCTCCTGTGTGCTGGGGTCATCTGGGGCGGGGGGAGTCGGCGGCCGCGCCGAGGTGGTCCCTCTCTACCCCAGCCGTCTCGGCGCTGCACCTGAGTGTGAATCCTCGGGGTCGTGCGGGGAAAGGCTTCTGCTTTCCCTGGCTGGAGTCGCGCTCCAGGTGAGCGGAACTCCCCGAGGGTGTCCACGTTTGTTTGCTCTTCTTCGCCCCCTGCCCTGGCGCTGTTTTTGTTGGGAAACATTTCATGCTCTTGGTTACTCATTCGCCTACAATTTGGTGGTAGTGTTGGGCGTTCATTTGTTTGAGGGAGAAGAGGGCAACCATTGCCCCATTTAAAGAGGAGACTCAAGAGGTTCTTCCTCCCGGGTTGCAGTTGAGCATGCAGGTGCTGAGAGGTCAGAAGGGAGAAGGCTCAGTGTTGGCTCATTAATCTGTGTCCTCAACTGACTTCCCAAAGTCCATAGGTTGCCTTCAGTCAGATGACATTTGTGGAAGACTTTTCTTTGTGGTCGAAAAGACCACCCCCAAAAGGACAAACCCAAATATAAAAACAAAACCAGTGTGGGAACTTCCTTGAATAAATTCACCTTGCCTAAAAACTTAAAAAAATACTCAACTGTAAAAAAGATATTGGTATGAAAATTTTAAATTGTAAATATGTAATCAAATTAAAATAGCAATTTGTTCAGTGTATATTAAGACAACATTAATGGGTATGTATCTTTATCAGACTGTTCCGATAACCTTAACCTAAGTGTAGGACTGAGCATGGAAAAGAGGTAAACTTGCAGTATAATTACTTAATTCCAGTAACCTCTGTGTGTGCAGGTTATACCTCCTGAGAACCGCAAATGCTCTTTGAGCCGTGGGTGCCTCGGTGACTTTCTTTTGCCTCTGGCTTTGCTAATCAGCAGCTTTATGAAAAAGATATAAAATGACAGCTAAAGCATGGGTAATTGGGACTGTGTGACTTAAGAATATAAGCCCTAACACATCTGATATTTTGCTAAACTAAAAACAGAGCTTGTAGTTCAGGTAGAGAATGAGGGGAAAGTTGTCATTGAGCGCACGGTTGGGTCATGGCACTTTTCTTAAACATAGAATGCAAAAATTTTTTTAAATCTGCATGTTAGAAATAAGTTTACTGTTCCTTGAAACGTGTTCTGTTTTTGTTTAATTGGAAAGGTGTTCCAACATGTTCAGCCTAACGTGAATATTTTCACATTTTGAGTGATTTCGTTTGGTTGAGATTTGCTTTTTCAAGCCTCTTCCCTACCTCTATCTCCATTCTCCATTGCTCTTTCAATTTTCGGAATCCTCAGAATGAAAACACCAACGTTCATGAAAATAAAAAGGGGCCCTAATCAATACAACTACCAGCTCCTCCAAGTTTTTTTAGACTAATCCATATGGGTATTTTCCTGCAGTGGCCTGAAATTTGTCATTTTTTGCTTTGTTTTCTGAAGTTGAAGGGGGGAAATATTGTAAAATTTAGAGAATTGTTGCTTTAGCCAGCTTTATTTATAAATAAAGTGTTTTTTTTTTCAGTTTTCAAATCATTTCAATAGTATCTGAGTATTTTATGTTCCTTTTTGATTTTTTTATTATCCATACAAAAATAATGTGTTTAATCCAATCCCTGATTTTTATTTAATATCTCTGAAGTTGAATTTTCTAATTTTATTTTTATTTTCCTTTCCACCATCCTTCTACCATACACTGATATTATCAGAAACTAATGCATTCTGATTTGATCATATTCCTCCACACTTGGTGGAATGATTTGTGTTGCCTTGTGTATAGCATGTCCCTCACTGCTGTCCTCACTCACAGAGTACTGGATGCACCAGCAAACGATTTAGACCTGTGACTATTAAAAAGGAATTTGGGAGGCCCAATTATAGTGGAAATTTTATTTAACCAATTGTAAAATGCCTTCTAATTTGTTTCATGTCTGTTTTCATATAGCTGCCTCTTGTTTTATTGGTTTTGCCTACTTTCATTTTATTTCCCATTTGTATTTTCTAAACTACCTATGTGCCTTTATTATGACTTATATTCTCTGGTATTTAAAATAATGCCTTTAGCAGCATAGTAACCTATTTTTTTATTTCAGATTGATCTTAACACATTGACTGCACATGTAAGTTGTATTTAACTTAGGCCAGTTTTGAGCCTAGAGCCTCATGAAGCAAAACCCTGCAGTTGGTTTGTGAAAATCTTACTTGTTGATGTTCTTATTGTTACAGTTAATATTAATGGTTTAAAAATGTGGATTGTGTTACATATGACTCGTGCACAGAAAACAATAACAGATAACAAATTAGAAAGGATCATTTTGTTTTAATAAAACACCATGGCACCAGGGAAAAATTTTTTTTTCCTAGTGTGGCAGTCAATGTGTTAAATAAATTCAGGCCTAACTGCAATCACTGATCTCTCTCCTAAGTTCTTATCACTGTTGTTCATTTAGAAATTGAACAAAGGGTAATAATAAACTCCCTGTTCTATGACTTGCCTTCATTTAGGATCCTACTCAATTGCAACACAATTTAAATTTACTCCTTTAATGCTGCTGTGAACCCAAGTAAAGGAAATGAATAAAAATGAGTTGTCAGGACTTCAACCTTGACCTTTCCTTTTTGTCTCTTTGACCTTTATGCTGTTTTTGATATGGGTCACATGACTCTGTTCTTTTTCAGGCTATGTATGTTTGAACTTTATCTACTGCTTCTTTGATTTCAGAGTCCCTTTAAATTCTTCTTTTCATCCATAGCATTCTGTGGCCATTTCCGTGGCTTCATTCTGCAATACCCACTCTTCCATTAACAGTCCAGCATCTTTCACAGAAGCTGCCAGGGCACAGCTTCCATTTCTTTTCTGTTTCTAGCTTCATGCAGGTGACTGAGATCTTCCTTGGCTCGTCTCTAATAAAGACCAAATTCTTCACTGGCAAGTAGAATATTCCTTTTGATTCTTTCTTAGGTATGCAGATTTGAGAGCATTTTGAACTTTCCTTATTTTCTTCTGTCAAGTTCATTTTCAGCATTTTGAAACACTTTTTTTTTTTTCAAAATCTATTGCAAATTATGAGTAAGAGTTCTTCAGGCTTTTACCTAAGAGCATGAAATTTGCAGACTAATGGGCCTGAGTTTGAACTCTACCATCTCTTTGTATGAGTTGCTGGATTAATTAAGATTAACTACCAGTTACAGAGACTGAAAGAACAATGGCTTAATTAAAGTGATATCTGTCTCTCTTTCACATTAAAAAAAAATTCCTAGACAATCCAGGGCAGGTGTGATAGTTCTACATTTTTCTGAGAACTAGGCTCATTCCACCTTTTGGATCTACCACATATAAGATGAGGCTCTCAACCTCATGATCCAAGTTGGAGCTTCAGCCATCACATCCAAGTTACAATTAGTGGAAAGGAGGAAAGAAGACAAAAAAGGAGGAGGGGAAAGGCAAGAGCCCAGGGTCTCTTAAGGAAATTTCCAGGATGCCATCATACACTTCTTATTACATCTTATTGCCTAGAACTTAGTGGTATAACCTGACCTAGCTGGAATAGATCCTGGGAAATATTGTCCTTATTCCAGACAGTGTGATTCCCAACTAAAAAAAAGGAGTAGGGGAGGTTTCACATCTATAGAAGAAAAGGGGGAAATTAATTTGGGGGTATACAAATATTATTCTAAATGTCTTTTTTCTTGACTCATATTAACTATCTCACAGGATTTTTAGGATTAAAAGAAGTATTATAAATTAAAGCATCTAATATAGTATCTAGCATAAAACAAAATTTCAGTAAATGCTAGTTTATATTCTTGCTTATTCCTTTTCCTTGAATTGTCTAGTTTCTCTGCTATCACATCATTGGCCTCCAAATCCTATTTTAAATACTTGATCATTTGCCGCAATTGATGGGCAGTCTGCTGTGTTGGACCATGTTTTAGAAGAAAGATGAGATGTTTGAGTGGCAGAGAGCAACACGTTATTACTCTATGTCAACATTTATTTTCTAGCTTTAAGACACAGCTTAGATTAAAAACATGGCTTGGAAAGACATGGATACAAATCTTGGCTCTGCCACTTAGTACATGACCATAACCTCTCTCTCAATTTTCTTATCTATAAACTGAAATAATAATCAGATATGAAGATTAAATGAAAAAAAAAGTGTATGAAGTGCTTAATACTGTACCTGATAAAGCAAGTGGTAGCTTTTCTTTAATTTGGCCTGACCTGGGTGAGCTTTATTAAAAATCAATTCTTACTCTATTAAAAAAAAAAGATGTTTTAAAATTGGTCATCTCCATACATATTCAAATGAATATTGTTAACTTGTTAAACTTTTTAGAATTGTCTCCAAAATAAGTTTATCATCCAAATAACCACAAAAGTTTTCCTGTATCTTTTGATCAAAACCAGAATGGCTAAGCCTTAATCTTCCTCAGCTTTAATTTGAATGATTTTAGGCTGATCCACTCTCAGAAGCTAAACATTACTATCATTTAATATATTTCATAGTATTTTTTCAACAGCTATTTATTAAGCACCTACTTTGTGCCAGGTACTGTGCTAGGTTCTGGGGATGCAACAACAGTAAGCAAAAATGTTCATGGTCCCTGCCCTCATGGAAGTCTGGAACCTTACTGGGGGAAACAAGGGAATCAATCACTGAGAACAAATGAAAAATTGCCCTTGTGAAAGTTGTTAGAAAAGAGAGGCACAGGCTCTGTGAAAACATGTGCAAAATTCTTCTAGCCAGAGGCTGAATGGTGACTTTAGGAACAAAAAGTTGGCCAGTGGACTGAAGTAAGGGAAGAGGAGGAGTGTGGTTTGAAATGAGCTCAGACATGGGATGAGTCTGCCCCTAGGCAGGGACCAGAAGTTTCCAGCTCATTCCAAAGGAGGTGTTTCATAATATTTGGAGCCATCTTTAAAATAAGGGAATATAACATATTAATATAACTTCTTAGTGTGATACTCGGAAAGGGGCTTCATAATTCAGGAATAATTTAATTCTTTTGCAGTTTATTTGGGCCATACTGGCAAACTTTAAATACAGATACTATTTTGATCCACCAAGCAGATGCATCTGAGAAAGGGAGCATAAAGTACGATCTTTTCAGAGAGGGTTAGAGGGTTGATCTACATCATCCCTACCAAGTAGAAGTTGAAGCCATGTGGATGAATGGAGAAAGACTGTTGAAAGACTGTTGGCAAAAGAATTGGTAGCCCTTAAAGCATCAGTGGAAAAAAGACCACAGGATTAGAGGCGTGGGCAGTGTATTCTAGAGGGCTGTTTGGACAACTTTCCCAGGATGGCCTATCTCAGGGCCATTGGGCAGCCCCAACATCCAGTCCATCCATGGCTTTTGGTTTTGTGTGGACAGGAACCCAGCTTGGCAGGGAGTACCATTTCTCCTTGCCCCATCCTGCCAAGCTACTGGGGCTTCCTGTGGGTTAATGTTGCCTCTCTAATCCCTGTAACAGCCTTGAGGGTGGCAGGGGAGGCTCTGCTTCCATGCCGCTTCCACATATCATGGCATGGCATGACTAAGCCATAAGTTACTGAACTGCAAGTTGTTTCTTGCTCTGAGGGGATAAATTTAAGCTGAATTCTGTTCATCTAAAGATTTTTAAGTTCATCTCTCTAGGCAATACTAAATGAATATATTCTTGGCCCTATTTCAATGCCAAAATAGGCAGTCCTCAACTGAGTAATGACTTGTCTTCCAAAAGCATTTGTAGATCACGTAGGGAAGTTTAATTTTTTTCCCTTGAAATTTTGATAACTTGATTCTATAAAGTAAACTGATAATACACAACTTAACAGGGGAAAAAAGGCTGTACAAATTTTATTATGTGTACACATATGCATGAGACTCATACAAAATGTAAAAAAAGACTCAGGGAATTGGCCAGATGGTTATTGCTTTTATACCATCTTGAGGTTACATAAAGAATAGAGGCTGGAGCTTGGCCAAAAACAGGTCATGGTGGTAAATCAGGTTGTGGTGGCAAGACAGGTTATGGGGGGGAGAAAAGAGGAGGCTTGGCTAGTAAAGGTGGTCAAGTTATATGAAACCTCACAGGTAGCAACCCTCAGAGAGACTAGATTGTAAATGCTTATTTCAGAACTTAAAAGGAGTCAGACTCTCAGTTAATCTTTCCTAGATTCAGACCAGGGAGGGCCTCAGAGAAAGCCGTGCTGCATCAATGCAGATTTCCTCTAAAGACGCAAATCTCCCCTGACAAAAGACAGCTTTCAGGGCTACTTCTGTTTACAAGCTCTCTGAACAGCCATCTCAAAATAATGTCATAGAAGTATATTTTGGGGTGGAATATTTTGATTTCCTTCAATCACAATGCAGTTTCTCAGAGGCAAAGTGTTGTCCGTGGTGCTCTGGTTCCTAGGCTATCCCAAAAGAGTTTGTGCTCTGCCAGTGATGCCCTAAGGTGCCAGAGTCTTTCACCTTCACCCTCCCAGGAATGCCCTTGTAATCTGGACTTCCTCTTGCTCTGCAGTTGCCTTGGTATTTGAAATTCCTCCCTTAGTAATAAACCAAGCTCCTTCCTACCTCTCAATTGCTCTTCTCTCTGCCTGGAATGCTCTTCCCTTATGAACTTGCATGACTACTTCCTTCTCCTCAGTGAAGTGTCAGCTCAAATGTGACCTCAGAAATACCTTCCCTGACTACCTTAGATAAAGCACTCATACCACCCTACTCACGCCCCCATCATAGTCTTTCATACGTTGGTGTGTTATTTGCTTGCTTTGTTATGTTCTATTCCCCTCAGCCCCACCAGAATATATGTTTTGTGAAAGCAAGGACTTGATCTCCCTTGTTTAACTGCTTTTAAGCCTGGTATGTAGTAAGCTTCCCAAAACCGTTGCATGTGATAGCAAATAATATTACCCCATTGAGCATAAAATAGGGATAATAATATTCATGCTACCTACCGCACAAAACAAATAAGGGCCTGGAGTTAGTGGCCTGAAGATACTTTCTTTTCCTCAAAACTTGACATTCACCTTTAGATTCCATATTTTGGCCAACTGCAGTACTATTTACCCAATTATATACCTCAAGAAACCTAGAACTCATTCTGGGCTTCTTGCTTCCTTTCCCCTTACACTCCTGCTTATAGGGCTGGTAACCAATTTGTCTAGAGGCTATATCCTAAGGTTCCTCCCATCAACACCCCTCCTCTACAGCCTCTTTACTGCCAGGAGTCTTCCAGAAGCACTACTGATAATTATTTTGTAGCCTTGCTCATATTCTAACCCCAGCCCCCAAATTCCTTGGCCACACTGCAGGGAAGTAATCTTTCTAAAAGGCAAATCTGTATCACTGCCTGGTTTCATAACCCTTTAATGGCTCCATTTGCCACAGTATCAAGTCCAAACACCTTGGTTTGCCATATAAGAAAGTCTTTCTTGGTCTGGCTTCTGCTTTGTCTCTTGCCAGTCTGTCATTTCTACATCCCCAGTGCATGTGCTGTGGACACAGTGTACATAGTCATGCCCCCAACACCAGCCATCCTAAACTATTTGCAGTGCAGGGAGGAAGGTTCTAGGTAGCCAGATGGCTTAACTCCATAACTTTGTTGCTGCTTTTTATTTGAGACCCTCTTGACAAACACATGCCCATTTTCAAGACTCAGTTGAAGCATACCTTTTCTGAAAGACCATTTCTGACCTCTCCCCACCCCATCCCACAGCTCCTTACTCCCTCTTCTGTGCTGCCTCTGAGCCTTGTATACCTGTCACAGTATTTATGCCAGAGTACAGCTTGGCCTCCTCCTGGGCCCTCCTTTGAAATGTAAAGAATATATTTCATTCATCTCCTGGGCTTCCTGGGCCAGGCATCATACTTGGCATACTGTGGTAACAGAATAAATGGATGTCCAGGAGAGAATTAGGGAATAAAATTTAGCATACTTATTACCTAGTCCAGGACATCATTTCAATAACATAATTTTGACTGATATTTGGCTAAAAATTTAAAGAATATCTCCTTAAAATTTTGAAGTAATAAGGTACATTATATATGCTATTAATAGATATCAGTTGAATCGTCGAAATACTTTGTAAATGAGCTAGTGTGTTTATTGGACATTTACTGTGTTCAGAATTCCAGATTTGGCAACCTGTAGGGGATGCTTGAGACAGCTTTTGTACTTTAATGAAATAATCCTATCTTTGTCTTTCTATCAAAAGTCAAAATTTATATGGTTAACACAGGCTCTCTGCTTACAGGTAGTTTAGAACAGTATTTCTGAATATTTTTCTTTGAGTATGCTCTAAACAGATTTTGAAAAATGATTTGCTCTCTTCATATGTTTTTAAAGTTAATATCTAAAATTTTTCCTCGTAATTTTGATTAGTTGTAGAAGATGGCATTTCTGATATTATAAATATTAATTTTTAAAAATCACTGTTTTAAATGCACCCGATGGAAGCTAAATTAAATACTAAAGTGATTTGATACCCTTCATCATCTATTTAAGAAGCACATGTATAAGCTCTTCTAGAAGTATCAAAAATTTTACATGGATCTTTTTCCTCATAGAACATTTATTCTTCTTTTATAAAACTCAATCCCATTGTAACATTCTTACATTTGAACATCTTTGATTTATTACTGTATCATACTTTTGTGATATACACATACACACTCAGTATTCCTATATCTATTTTTTTAAAAAGTTCTTATGACAGTAAGGCTCTAAATATTGAATAAATTTTCTTTTGAATTGTTATTGTGATTTTCACTAGTACACAATTGATCGGAACAACACATACATTAAATTTTTGATGAATATTAAGCATAGTTGAAATTTTATGAGAAAGTCATCTGGTAATGAGATGTATGGGGCTCAAAATTAGTTCATTTATGAATAAGTAAATGTTACTTATTGCTAGAACAAGGTAAACTTCATAATCAAATCAAGTGCTTCTTTTTAAATAGAAGTGCTTAAATCTTGCCACATGAATAAATATATGGAAATGAAGTCAGTATAATTCCATTCTATTTTTTAAATTCCTGAGTTATATGCCAAAAGTTATCGAGTGATTGATTACAAAAATGATTTTCAGTGTTCTATTGCCTGACAACTTGATTAGGTCCTCCTTGAATGTTATTCTAAGCAAAGAAATGGAAACTTTTCCCTGACTCCTAAAAGGATTTGTTTTTTAGTCATGAAAGTCTTTAACTTTCTCTACATCTGTAATTCTATGGGTATTTCAAAACAGTCCTCTGCTTGGGATCCTGGAGGGTTTTACACCCCAGGGCACTGAACCATAAGCAGATTCCTGAGAAGTAAGATGTTTGCTTTTCTTTTGTAATGTAAGAAAAGGATGAATTTGAAAGGGGAAAAAAGAATATGGCTAGAAGGAACCAACAGGAGGTTAGGTGTTTTGAAGGAAGTACTTTTGGGCAAGGGTTAATTGATGATTTGTAAATAGATTCCACAGGAGTATTCCTCTCCTGCAAAAAAAGACTCCAAAACCCCATAGACCCAGCTTGAAGATCACTGGTTTGGATGCTAAAGAAAACTTTTCAGTCAAATTAGCTTTCAACTCTTAGGGAAAAGGCCCCTAGTAGGCCAATTTAAAGAATCCTTGGTACGCAGGGTTTCTTTATGGAGTAATGCAACAGAAGGGAGCTGAATGGAAGGCAGTTTGGAGTTGGGCCTGACTGTCACCTTGTTGAGTAGAGAGACTTTCCTTGGGCCTTCCTGGTTCCTGGATGCTCTGGTCCTGTGTGAGAGGCCACTGTACAGCTGCCCCTGCTGTCTTGCCTTCTTCCAACAGCTTACAGCAAATCTCTCCAGAAACCCTTGACAGGAACCCCCACCACATCACTTACTATATCATATCTAACATACTAAAGCATTTATATTCATGTCTGTTCTCCTGACAACCTACAGTAGATGAGGACAAGCATTGTCACCATGATACAAATGTGAAAACTGAGTTCCTTAGGGTTGCACTTCTCAACCCCCAGGCCGCAGCCAGGTACTGGTATCCGTGGCCTGTTAGGAGCCAGGCTGCACATCACCGCCTGAGCTCTGCCACTGCCACACCAGCCCCCCTTCCCCGGTCCATGGAAAAATTGTCTCCCATGAAACTTGGGAACCGGGCCACACAGCAGGAGGTGGGCGGTGGGCAAGTGAGTGAAGCTTAATCTGTATTTAGAGCTACTACAGCTGCTCTCCATCACTCACATCACTGCCTGAGCTCCGACTCCCCCCACCCCCTTCCCCGTCCATGGAAAAATTGTCTTCCATGAAACCAGTCCTTCGTGCCAAAACGGTTGGGGACTGCTGCCGTAAGATATATATGGCTTGTCTAAGTGAACCAGTCAGTGACAGATCTGGCACTCATATCCTGATAGAGTGACTTTTTCTGCAGTATATTGCCTGGCTCATTTTTATAGATGTATTATTTTAGATAAGGATCTAAGGATTGGGAAACTTGCCTTAAAGTGATAGTATAAAGATTGAGATAGATATGTTTGTAAAATGCTTAGTAGATTGCATGGCTCTCCTACAAGGCCCTAAATTTTAAAAAAGAAAAATAATGCATTTGAGTCTTTGTTCTGACATGCTTCATTTTATAGATTTTAAAAAATATTTTCATATAGACAGAGAGTGGGGACAAGATGGTGGACGAGAAAGCCACCAGCCAGAGTGTCTCTGCAAGAAAGATAGATTTTAGATGAAAGTGAAAAAAACAAACAGGCAGAAAAACATAAATCAGATGAAGGTCGGAAGGAAGGGTGCCTGAAACTACAGGATACTCCTTGGGAAGAAGTTGCAGAGCAGAACTGGAAGGAGAAAGGCATCAGCAGGATCTAAACCCCAGAGGCTTGGAGACCAGCAACAAGGGTAGGTGGATGGTTACATTTCCTTTCCCTTCATCTTGGACTGCTGTGGGCTCCTGAGCTGCTGCAGAGACCTGCCAACACCAGCCCAGAGATGGCTGCTGCCAGTGAAATGTGAGCCTCTTGTGGACAGGACATCAGGCTCCCAGCTCCCTTGGGGTACCCACTGTCCCACAGACCAGAGCCAATCAGCAGGTGCCATATTGCTTCATTCTCCCCTTCCTCTCCCCTACCCACCGCTGTGGATAGAGACAATCTAGCCACCACCCGGAGGCATCTGCAGGGAACAAGACCTTTCCATCTGGGGCCCTGCAGCAGACTGAGGAGTACTTGGACTGTGAGCTCCCTACCTGCCAGCCCTCCCTGGTGCTGCTTGCCTGGTGACTGCAGTAGAGCAGGGCAAATCCCAAGTTGGAGGGACATTGATCTAGCTTGGACACCTCATGGGTGACTTGAGACCAGCACTCTTCACCCTGGCCGGGACAGGGATTGATCTCCAGGGCTGAGAGAGCAGACCTGCAGGTCAGATCCTGTACATACAAGTCTTGATCACATTGCGCAGGGGCACAGAAGGAATGTTTGTAAATGAGCCTACTGAGGTGTGTGTGGCTTCAGGGGAAGATCAGAGTAGGTCCCAGCTGCAGCATCCTCAAGGGGCAAGCCGCCTCCTATAGGAGGGCCATGCTCCCAGCTCAGGCTGTGATCCTGGGCAGGGAACTTCCCAGCTTGCAACATGTCAGGGGAGCTCCACTGCCTTGAGGTCCTGCCTTCTGGATGAGACTGGGGAGAAACTGTGGAGTGAGGGAGGGTAGAAAGGAGCAAGGCCTGCTCCAGACTGCAGATCTCAGACAGGACCACCTCCACACGCAGACTTTTGGGCTGAGTGGGGCCATTTCAGCCTCTCCTTGGCAAGTTTGCCCAGAAGCAAAGAATAGACCTTGGACCCCTGTTAACAACATTTGTGGAGTTTGTGATCAGGCTCACCCAACCCAGCCCCACCCAGCCTCACTCCCCCACATGCCCCCACAAAGGTGGACAATGAGGACACACCTGGAAGTCCCAGGGCCCCACCCACCACCTGAGGCACTACAGTGCCTCTCCAGAGGAATGAGAGCTGGTTACAGGACCCAAAAACAACACTGCAGTTTGCTCCTCCCAGCAAGCACCACCTACCAATAGGGAGGTCACTTTGCACACCCTTTTACTGCATTTAAATGTTCATTATACATGGTATGGTCAAATCTCACCCACAAACACCACCTACTGGCTCAGTAGGTGGATTAAACTGGGCCTGTCATTATCTAAATGAAAATCTAAAGATAACAAGCAACAGCTACTCCAGATGGGAAGGAATCAGTGGGAAAAACTCTGGAAATGTGAAGAGTCAAACTTAAAAGCACACACAATGGGGAACACCAGCTCTCTAGCAATGGATATCCACCAAGTCAAAACACTAAAATGACAAGAAAAATTTCAAACATGGATTATAAGAAAACTCAATGATATGCAAGAGAAAATGGATACCCAATACAAAGAAACCACACACACACATACACATACATCCAGGATGTAGATGCAAAACTCACTGAAGAAATTGAAATATTAAAGAAAAATCAAACAGAACTTGTGGAAATGAAGAATTTATTCAAGGAATTACGAAACACAGTGGAAAGCCTCAAGAATATGGTAGATCAAACAGAAGAATCTTAGGGGGATTGAAGACAACACCTTTCAATTAAATAAGACTGTTGCAGAGATAGAGAAGAGAAATAAGAGAAAAGAGCAAAGTCTACAAGAAATGTGGGCTTTTGTGAAAAACACTACCATGAGAATTATAGGCATATGAGGGCAAAGAAGAAAATACACAAGGGTTGAATAAACTATTTGAGGCTATAATGGTGTAAAATGTCCCTGGTCTTGCTACAATCTGGATTTCCAGGTACATGAAGCTCCAAGGACTCCTGGGAGATTCATTACAAACAGAAAGACACCACAACACATAATCATCAGACTGGGCCAAATAAAAATGAAAGAGGCCCTTCTATGAACTGTAAGACAAAAGAAGCAGATAACCTACAAAGGAAAACTCATCAGACTAACTTCAGACTTCTCAACTGAAGCCAGAAGAGACTGGGTCCCCATTCTCAGTCTTCTCAAACAGAATAATACCCAGCCTAGAATCTTGTACCCAGTAAAACTAAGTTTCTAATACAAAGGAGAAATAAAGACCTTCTCAGAAAAGCAAAGACTAAGGGAATTCATCAAGATAAGACCTGCCCTCCAGGAAGTATTCAGAACATTGTTACACACAGATCAGCACAATAGATACTCACCAGTATAAAATCCAAAAGCTAAAGGTCAAGGACCAGATACCATAATGGCTCAAGAGAGAAAACAAAGCAACAAAGTTCACCTCAACAAGATGAACAGAAATCTGCGCCACTTATTGATTCTTTCAATAATGTGAGTGGGTTAAACTGCTCAATAGATAGACATAGGCTGGCCAAATGGATAAGTATACACAAGCCAAGTATCAGCTGTCTTCAGGAAACATATCTAAACCACAAGGATATATTCAGACTCAAGGTGAAGGGATGGACAACATTTCATGCAAATGGAAGCCAAAAGAAAGCTGTCATGGCAGTTCTGATTTCAGATAAACCTAGTCTTCAAATCAACAAATGTAATGAAAGACAAAGATGGTCACTATATAATGGTGAAGGGTACAATTCAACAAGAAGACATAACAATTCTAAATATTTATGCACCTAACTCAGGTGCACCCAGATTCATAAACCAACTCCTACTTGATCTAAACAAAATAATAAACAGCAACACTGTAATACCAAGGGACAGAAAAGAGCAGATCCTCCAAACAGAAAATAAACAAAGAAACAATGGACTTAAACAGAACTCTAGAACAAACGGACATGACCTATGTTTACAAAACATTCTACCCCCAAACCACTGAATATACATTTTTCTCATCAGCTCATGGGACATTGTATAAGATTGACCATATCCCAGGCCACAAAACATGTCTCAACAAATTAAAAAAAATAGAAATTATACCATGTATCTTCTCAGATCACAGTAGAATAAAATTAAGAATCAACTCCAACAGAAACTCTCATCTCTACACAAAGTCATGGAAACTAAACAACCTTCTGCTGAATGATTATTGGGTTAAGTAGGAAATTAAGATGGAAATCAAAAGATTCTTTGAACTAAATGATAAAGGAGAAACAAATTATCAAAATCTGTGGGACACAGCAAAAGCGGTCCTGAGAGGAATATTTATATCCATAAATGCTAACATCTGAGAGACACACAGATCACAAATCAACAATCTAATGAATCATCTCAAAGAAATGGAGAAGGATGAACAAACCAAGCCCAAACCCAGCAGAAGAAAAGAAATAACAAAGATCAGAGCAGAACTAAATGAAATTGATAAAAAAAACTGTACTGAAGATTAATAAAACAAAAAGTTGGTTCTTTGAAAAAATAAACAAAATTGACATGCTTCTTGCTAGATAAGGAGAAGCAGAAAAGAAAGAACTCTAATAAGCTCCATCAGGAATGAAAAAGGAGAAATTACAACTGATACCACAGAAATACAAAATATTATCTATGAATACTATAAAAACCTCTATGCACATAAACTTGAAAATGTGGAGGAAATGGACAAATTCTTAGAAACACACAGCCTCCCTAGGCACAATCAAGAAGAAATAGAATTCCTGAACAGACCAATATCAAGTAATGAAATTGAAATAGCAATAAAACACCTTTCTAAAAAGAAAAGTCCTAGACCAGATGGTTTCACACCTAAATTTTACCAGACCTACATAGAAGAACTGATGCCTATCCTTCAGAAATTATTCCACAACATTGAGAAGGAAGGAATCTTCCCCAACACACTTTATAAAGCCAACATCACCCTGATACCCAAACCAGGAAAGGATGCAACAAAAAAAGGAAACTACAGACCAACATCCTTTATGAATATAAATGGAAAAATTCTCACCCAAATCCTAACAAACTGAATTCAGTTGCTTAACAAAAAAATAATGCATCATGACCAAGTGGGTTTCATCCCAGAGATGCAGGGATGGTTCAACATATGCAAATCTATATATGTAATTCAGAAGCAAAAACAAAGGCCACATGATCCTCTCAATAGATGCAGAAAAAGCATTCAACAAAATTCAACACCCTTTTATGATAAGAACGCTTAACTAAATAGGCAGAGACAAGGCTTACCTAAAAATGGTACAAGCCATATATGACAAATTCACAGCCAACATCATGCTGAGTGGGGAAAAATTGAAAGTATTTCTGCTTAGACCTGGAACCAGACAAGGTTGCCCTCTATCACCACTTCTATTAAACATAGTGCTAGAAGTCCTAGCCAGGGCAATCAGAGAAGAGAAGGAAATCAAGGGCATCCAAATGGGGGGCAGAAGAGGTCAAACTGTTACTCTTTGCTGACAATATGATCTTATCTCTAGAAAACCCCAAAGATTTTGCCATGAGACTACTAGAATTGATAAACACATTCAGCAAAGTCTCAGGTTACAAAATCAATGTACAGAAATTAGTAGCATTCTCATATGCCAACCACAGTCAAACTGAGAACCAAATCAACAACTCAATACCCTTCATGATAGCAAAAAAATAAAATACCTAGGAATATATTTTACTAAGGAGATAAAAGACCTGTATAGGGATAAATACAAAACAGTGAGGAAGGAAATATGAGAAGACATAAACCATACCATGCTTATAGGTCAACAGAATAAACATTGTTAAAATGTCTGTATTAACCAAAGTGATCTACAAATTCAATGCAATCTCTATTAAAATACTACATCATTTTTCATAGATCTAGAAAAAATAATTCTATACTTCATATGGAACCAGAGAAGAACCCATATGTGAAAAGCAATCTTAAGCAAGAAGAATAAATTGGGAGGCATCCATTTAGCAGACTTCAAGCTGTACAACAAGGCTATACTAACTAAAACAGCATGGTATTGGCACAAGAACAGAGACAGACCAATGGAATGCAACTGAGATCATAGATGTAAAACCTTCGTCATATTGCCATCTAATCTTTGACAAAGCAGACAAAAACATACACTGGGGAAAAGAATCCTTATTCAGTGGTTCTGGGAAAATTGGATAGCCACATGTAGAAGACTGAAACAAGAACCGCACCTTTTACCTCTCAGAAAAATCAACTCACAGTGGATAACAGACTTAAACCTAAGGCATAAAACCATAAGATTTCTAGAGGAAAATGTTGGAAAAACTCTTATAGACATTGGCCTATGCATAGAATTTATGAAGAAGACCCCAAAGGCAATCACAACAATAAGAAAAATAAATAAATGGGACCTGATCAAGTTAAAAAGCTTCTGCACAGGAAACTATCATGAGAGCAAACAGACCACCTACAGAATTGGAGAAAATACTCGCATGTTACACATCTGATAAAGGACTGATAACTAGAATCTAGATAGAACTCAGGAAAATCAGCAAGAAAAAGTCAAACAACCCTATCAAAACTGGGCAAAGGACATGAATGAAAACTTTTCAAAAGAAAATAGTCTAATGGCCAAGAAACACATGAAAAATGCTTAACATCTCTAATCATCAGGGAAATGCAAATCAAAACCACAATGAGATATCACTTATCTCCAGGGAGAATGTCTTTATGAAAAAGTCCCCAAACAGTAAATGTTGGCATGGATGTGGAGAGATAGGAACACTCCTACACTGCTGGTGGGACTTCAAACTAGTACAACCTCTGTGGAAAGTAATATGGAAATACCTCAAAAAACTACAAGTAGAACTACCATTTGATCCAGCAATCCCATTACTGGGCATCTACCCAAAGGAACAAAAGACATCTTCATTAGAATGTTTATAGCAGCACAATTCACAATTGCAAAGATATGGAAGCAACTCAAGGGCCCATCAATACATAAGTAGATTAATAAAATGTGATATATGTATACCATGGAGTTCTACTCAGCCACAAAAAGCAATGGTGATCTAGCACCTCTTATATTATCCCGGGTAGAGGTGGAGCCCATGCTACTAAGTGAAGTATCACAAGAATGGAAAAACAAGCACCATGTGTACTTACCATCAAATTGATATTAACTGATCAACACTTTTGTGCACACATAGTAGTAACATTCATTGGGTTTTGGGCACGTGGGAGCAGGAAGGAGACGATGGGTATATTCACAACTAATGGGTGTGGTAAGCACTGTCTGGAGGATGGACACGTGGTCTTCCCCCTCTTTCTCCCAGAAAGAGAGAGAGAGACAGAGAGAGAAAGAAAAAATAGAAAGAGAAAAGAAAGAAAGCAGAAAGCATTCAACAGATGATTTTTTTCTTCTTCTTCTTCTTTTTTTTTTTTTTTTTTGAGACAGAGTCGTACTATGTCACCTGGGCTAGAGTGCAGTGGCATCATCATAGCTTACTGCAAGTTCAAAGTCCTGGGCTCAAGGGATTCTCCTGCCTTAGCCTCCCAAGTAGCTGGGGCTATAGGCACGTTCCATCACATCCAAGTAATTTCAACAGATTCTTTTTGAACACTTAATATGTGTCAGACATTATGTCAAGCATGGGGAATAAATCCAACAAAGAAAAAAACAGAAAAAACCTTTTGTGCATGGAGCATACATCCCAGAAGAGGAAAGATAGACAATAAAGAAATGCAAAGCACAATGTCTTGTAGTAAGTGCTATGAGGAAAAATAAAGCAGGGTGCAGGGCCAGAGACTGGTTAGTGGTGGGAATTAAATGGGACACTCAGGGACAGCATTGCTGAAGTGGGCAGTTTGTGAAGTTCTGAAATATGATTTCACAAGCTGCCTCATCTGAGTCTGAATTCAAGCCTTGAATTTATATGGGTAGGTTGATTCAAGTCATGGTATTCTAGATTTATGTGGAAGAGACATTAGAGAGTATCTATTGATTTCTAACGTTTTTATATGATAGATATCCTTGAGGGTCATTCCCAGAATATACAGATACTCATATGTATAAAGTTTCAACATGCCTTGAAATCATCTTTAGAATCCCCTCTCCCAGTTCATACTTCTGTTCTATTTCAGTTGTTTCTTTTTACTGATATGACATTAAGATTGAGAAAGGCAAAGTAAAAGTTGTTCAGTGTCACAACTAGTTAGTGGCTAAATAAAATATAAATATAAGATATATTTAAAATATAAAATATAAAAATAATTTTGGTCCACATATTATCTCCTGGTTGTTCTGTATATGCACTGCTATGGTCTGAGTGTTGATGTCCTGGCAAGATAGATTTGTGTGTTGAAACCTAACCCTCAAGGTGATGGTATAAGAGGTAGGGCTTTTTGGAAGGTGATTGGATTGCGAGGACACAGCCCTCATGAATGGGATTGGTGTCGTAAAACAGGCTGGAAAGAGCTTATTTTCGTCTTCCACCATGTAAAGATACAGCAATAAGGCACCATCTATGAGGACCTGGTCCTCACTAGACACCTAATCTGCCAGTGCTTGATCTTGAACTGTCTAGCCTCTAGAACTGTGAGAAATAAATATTTGTTATTTATAATCTACCCAGTTTATGGTATTTTGTTATTGCAGTGTAAATGGATTATGACATGTACCATTTTTATTTACATAGAGCAAAACTTCCCAAGTAGTTTATGTGGCTAGTGTGTGGTTTCTTTTCCTATTTCCTGACCAGAAACACAATATAAATAATGTTCCAAGTATTCCAAAGGTTCTAGAAAATGATGAGCAAGTCTGGTGGCAGGAGAGAAAAAAGCAAAAGAAAGAAATGGAAGTCTTGAAGTGGAAAGATTGTCCTTACAGATGAAACTTTGTCATGCCATGGTTTTAAAGCATGATTAGGAACTGATAGTGCCTTTGAAGGTCTCTGAGCAAATGGACAGCAGAAAGGCTGGAGATGGGAAAGGTCTGGTCCCTTTTTCACCAGGGCAGCAACTCCCTTTGGGTGAAACAACAGTCATCCCCAATCTCACCCCACTGATTTCCTCTGAGAACATTTTATGCAAAAACTTGGAAGATAAACTTGTCACTTTCAGGAAAATATTCATAGTAGTAACTTATCTTCCCAGCCACACTTCCTTAACAGATGTCTCAACTTTTAGTACTACAAAATAACCAAAAATTTTAAGTAGTAATCATCTATACTGTGGAATGAATGCCATTTCCAAAATTGGGTGCTGCTTAAAGGTTTCAATTTGCATCTACAAGATTTTTTTAATACATCTAGCTTTAAAATCTCAGAAGCCTAACAAGTCTACTTCCTACAACCATTGATATTTATTGAATTTATAGGCAGGCTTCTGTTATTGCTCTCTTAAAGAGAGCAACAGTTTTCAGTTATTATTGACCGTTAATGCACTGACAACTCTGTAAGAAGAAATTCTAGCCTTTTCTCCTTTAATCAGTGAAAGACCCTTTCCCTTATATTTGTCTCTCCACCCACCATTTTTGGGTGTTTCTAGCCTACTTTTTCAACTGTGTGCATCGTTACTATGGTGATAGGCGCCATAGAAATCGAGAACAATGCAGATATAATAAGCATCTCCTACACAGTTTACAATGCTAAAAAGGGATCTGGGTTTTTCAGAAATGGATAGTACTTCATTGGTGGCAGAACTGGACCAGCCCGATGGGGAGGGGGCACTGGGGCTACAGGCTGAGTTTGGACCCTATGGTTCCCATTGCCTTATACTTTACCAGTCCTTTCTCTATCTGGGAACCATGAAGGTGAAGTAGGACCAAAGGGAGCCTGTGGAGAGGATATATTAATAGTACAGAAATTAGTGCCACAGAAAGTCAACCCATTGCAGAAGACAAATACTTATGCTGAAGTATATTACATGGGAGGGAATCTTGGGCCAATTTTAATATTCAGCAGTCATTAATCCTATTGCTTCATTATGGACCATTCAACTTAATCTTTCAATAAAAAGTTTACCAACTTAGGTTTCCTCCGCTACAAGGTATTTAGCCTATATTAGATATTTTTTTTAATTAAATAAAAATAAATCCTGATTACTAATAGCTTACAGTATTTGCTCCTGGCCACTGAACTTTTTTAAAATAAGTGGTTAAACAACTAAGTGATGTTTATTTTGTGCTTATTTTATAATTACAATTAAATATGCTCTAGATATAGTGAAAATTACTATTTTCCATAGATCCAGAAGTTGTCCACAGTTTTTAACCTTCTACATGACTTTTCATTCTTTCGTATATTACATCTTCATGTATCATATTCCTAGGTGTCCCTTATAAATTGCCCAAAGATTAAATAAATTTTTCCAGTTACTGAATTCCATTTAATGGGCAATTATTTTTAAGTTTATTATTTTAAATTTTGTGTTGCTTATATGTTTACAGAGCATGTGTTGTTTTAAAATAAATTAATACAATGTTTTAAAATATAAAGTTATGATGTATGAATCAAAGGTTTGGAGCTATAGAAGCTGAATAATCCATATGCCTGTGCAATTTTGAAACTAGGTAATCCCTCCACGCAGGATAGCTCATTGTCTAAAACCCGTGGGCACATAGGGGTAGGTTTCATGGCCTAGGGAGAATGGAGGTTGTATTCATATTTATGAGTAGTTTACTTTTTCATAGACTGATACCTCGGGTAGAGGTAGTTTCCCATCACTTTTGATGTTATCATCACTGTAAAGGTAGAAAGTAAACCAGGTAGAATTATTTCTATATTTATCAATTAAGAAGCTAGCATTCTGAGACACTGTATAACTTGGCTAAAGTTAAGGCAGATGATAGGGTAAGAGTTCAGTCTCTTGGGTCTTTTTGCTGACTTCTACTATACCATGTGGCTAAAGTAGCCAACTTCAGACTTTTGAACAGAGAGGATTGGCTATACCAAGAGTCAAATTTTCCTGATAAAAAAAGAGCAACTGCTCTCTTGATATTGACAGTTATCTCATTTATATTTATGGATTAAACATTTTTAATGTGATATATGGATTTTACCTTAAAAGTTGTAAAATTCTGGGAGCATTTGATACTTGGACATAAACCCAAGGCTACTCTCATGTACCAGTAATACGGAACTAAATAAAGTTCTCCTGGCCTCAAACGTATCTTGCTTTCCTGACTTTTTGGTTTTTTGTTTTTTTTCCTTGAACCTGTACCCACTTTTAGGTGAGCATCTAGAGAGGAGTGCTAGTATCTAGGTTATCTGCTAGGCAAGCTTTTGAACTCTGGTACAGTCCTCACAGTCTCTGTCCCCTCTGTAGTTCCACTTAACCTCAGCGTTTTCAGGGTAGTCACTCTACCTGCCCTCCTCCATCTGGAGCATTTATGATTGTAGTAAAGTCATTGAGTAACCATTTGTTTAATCTGTGTCTCTACTACCGGACTGTAACTCCATGAGGTAGGGATAGTATCTGTTTGGAGATGTCATTGGTTTTGTCTCCTGTGTTGTTTCTCCAATGCTGTTCATCATGTAATGGCCACTGAATGTTTACTGAATGAATGAGTGAATGAATGCATGCATGTTTAGCCTGTTGTTCATTCCATTGAGCTAATCTGCTTTTTATTTCCCTCAAAGATCTCTTTGAAGATTATTTACATTGATGCTAGTTTTACTATTATGAGTTTACTTGTTGTGCAGGTTTAAATAAGTCACATAACTCTGTCTCAGTGCCTAAACTGTAGAGTGGAGGAAACCCCATGGGGTTGTTGGGAGCTTTAAATAAGATAATTGATGTAAAGCACATAGAAGAATATTTAACATATAGTTATCTCATGATGAGCTTT
The DNA here is from genome assembly GCA_963574435.1 of Cheirogaleus major. Lineage (NCBI taxonomy): Eukaryota > Metazoa > Chordata > Mammalia > Primates > Cheirogaleidae > Cheirogaleus > Cheirogaleus major. The sequence continues at coordinate 49,054 of CAUYPO010009709.1, forward strand.
GGCATCCATGATTATTATAATATACGAACAGATTCAACAACTTCAGCCTCACATTAGCTACTTATTGGAGCCAATTTGGCCTCACACTGGACTTGTTTTGTCTTATCTATCGTGGAGGAACAGTTAAAGCAAGCTCCACCTGATTTGTCTTTTGTAATTTGTTAGTTCAGTTAACTAGGCTTAAATTTATTTTTTCCTGGTTATTTTTAGAGGCAAATTACTTAATGCTGAAAAATTAGGCTTGCATAGTTGTTAAACACTACAGACAAATCAGAAGAAATTTAGCTGTCCCATGACCAGATTAAAAAAACCTCTAAATTTTTGTCATAGCCTAAGCTTGTTCTATCTTCACCTTCTCTGAAATTCAACCTTATTCAGCAAATAGACAAATAAAACTATGATCCTTCACTTTTTTGATGCATATTTTGAGATATGTAGACTCTAACCTTGAAAAATCTTTTATACTAATTAATCATCATGGGTAACAATACTCAAACTACTCAAAGTAATATAAGTCTATAAGGTATAAATCCTCATTTTTATTTATTAGAAGTTTTAGACCTTCTTTCTTTTTCTGTTGTGCATGAAGTTAACAAAATTAACTCTGGTAGTTTCCTTATTATAAAACAGTTTATACAAGAGAAAGTTTATTCTCATATGTTCTCATTTTTTAAATCCAAACCACAAATTTTAAATGTCTATATATGGAAAACAAGATATAAGAATACATAGTTATATATGATATGTACAGTGAGGTTTCATGAGAGGGTAAAGGGAATAGAAGGAAGGAAACCATTGTTCAGTAGTTACACTTTTGATTCTTACTGTGTTTTTCCTCTCTAGTAATATCTCAGAGATATTCAACATGGCAAAGCCTTATAAAAAATAGTATTTCTAAACAAAATGTTTCCTTCCTTAATGAGATTCCATTCTGGTGCTTTATTGTCAGTGTGCTGGGAATTTTGAAACGTCCTCTGTGTCTTTCTGTGATTTTGACCTAATCTCATTTGGATTTACCAGGCTCAGCAGCTGTTGTTTTTATCGACTATTGCTAAGTCATATTAAGGTCCAAAGTTGAAAAACCCTTTTTCCTATGTTGGCCTATATTATTCAGAGGTTTACAAAATTTAAGCCTTTTCTCCAACCCCTGTAATTTTTATGGTAAGAAAATTTACAATAATAGTAATGGTATCTCAAAAGGTACTTTAGGTAGGCTAAGACTATTTGCATATCTTTCACAGGACGGTAATGTAGTTTGCAGTGAGGTTTGTAGAACAGTGCTTTCTTGTTGTTTTTTTTTTTATTTCAGCATATTATGGGGGTACAAGCGTTAAAGTTACGTACATTGCCCTTGCCTCCCCTCCCCCCTCGAGTCAGAGCTTCAAGTGTGTCCATCCCCCAGACGGTGCCCATGGCACTCACTCTGTATGTATATACCCATCCCCTCCTCCCCTCTCCCACCTGCCCGACACCCGCTAAATTTTTTTTTTAACATTTTGGTTACATTTTATATCTTTGCCTCTCCCTAGCAAGGGTTAGAGGTATGCCCTTCCCCTCCACAATGCTCATCACATCCCTCAGATGTGGGTCTACCCCCCCAACCCCGAATCCCTGGTGAACACCACTACCCTTTGAGCACCATAGTGTTAGTCAGTACCAATTTGATGGTGAGTACATGTGGAACCTATTATTCTGATCTTGTGTCACCTCACTTTGGATAATGGGCATAAGCTTAATGCAGGATAATATAAGCGGTGCTAGCTCGCTGTCGTTTCTTAGAATTGAGTAATATTCCATTGTAAACATATACCAAATTTTAATAATCCACTCATGAATTGACGGGCACTTGGGTTGTTTCCACATCCTTGCAATAGTGAATTGTGCTGCCAAAACATTCGGGTGCAGATGCCTTTATAATAGAATGTTTTGTGCTCTTTTGGGTAGATGCCTAATAATGCTATTGCTAGGTCG
>CAUYPO010009712.1:0-45640 GCA_963574435.1 Cheirogaleus major
TGGCGCATGCCTGTAGTCCCAGCTACTTGGGAGGCTGAGGCAGGAGGATCACTTGAGCCCAGGAGTTTGAGGTTGCTGTGAGCTAGGCTGACGCCATGGCACTCTAGCCCGGGCAACAGAGTGAGACTCTGTCTCAAAAAAAAAACAAAAAAAACAAAAAAACTGTGTGACTAGAAGCAGGGTTACTACTCTCTAAGTCTCTGTTTCTGCATCAGTGAAATAAGAGGCGACAGCAGAGTGGCCGGGAGGAGAACTGAGTGTATGTGAAAGTCCTTTATAAACTGTAAAGCGAAAAATGCAAGTATAGGTTTAATATTGTAAAGGTAATTTCGTTTTCCTCCTTGATGGGAAAAAGGAAGTGAGACTATCAGTTGTGCTGTAGAATTGCCAAACACTTTCCCAAAATCATGATTTCAACAAAGTAGGGAGTTAATACAGGTAACATCTCACTTTCCACTCAAGCCTGGTTACACTTTGAGAGAAATGTCGTTACTCATTTAAAAGAAAAAAAAAAACACCCTTCTGCTTTATCAGTGGGACAGTTTCTCTGCAAATAAGGCTTTGCTCCCACCTCACCCTCCTTTCTTTTATAGATTTTGGTGGCGTCCCTTAGCCAAGACCCCTCCAAACACATCCCAGTAAGGCCATTAAAAGGGGACAGGGGGAAGGCTCCGTGCTTAATGGATATCTAAAAGCAAAATTGGGTAATGCTCTGCACAGGGAGCCCCCAGAGGGGGCGAGGTGGCACCTAGCGGTGCCAGGCCACTTGTCTCAGCTAATAAAACTCCCCCTAGCAAGCGTCCCATGTGCCAGCTCCTAAGTGCCATCTGGCACCCACATCTTGAGATCTGCCGCTTCTGTGTGGGATCCAGACAGCTACAGCTCACTTCCACGTGGCAACGCAAGCGTAGTGACATTTATCATTGGCTTCCGCTTTCCAGAGCAGAGAGAGACGGGCCTGGCAGACACAGGGGACGCGCGTCTCCGTGGTATCACACCCGCCAGCTGACACGGGGATTACTCTCCTATTCTGTCACCCTTTGGCACAGACTCCTGTGCTCGGTGCTAATGACAATCACTAGCTCGTGCTTTGAATAAGGAGAGGAGAGAGTTATTCCAAAAATCCATGCTCCATGCAAGCTCCTCTCTCTAGGTCAAGATTATGCAACTTTTGCAGATGCAATTCACTTTTCGAAAAAAAGAAAAAATATGTATCCATATGTTTCTGTTAAAAATACCGTGGCATTATTTGAGCATGTATGTGTGCATGCGTCAGCGTGTTCACATATGCATGTCTATGTGGATAAACAGCACAGAGAAATACAGGTTATTTTCCCACAAACTGTATCCTCATATTGCATTAAGCAACACACTCAGTTTTCCATTATTAGGATTCAGACATTTGTTCCTCCATCCCCACTGAAGGGCTAGAAATCTGCTAGAAAGCCCAAACATATTCCGTCTCTGTTTAAACTCATTGTCGTTCCATCAAAAAAGTCTCGAATGAGCTCCGAGCAAAAGGGAAAACATGACTCAACTTTTGGAGCCCCTGAAAAATGCTGTGTAAACCAGAAAGTTCCCAAACATTGCCTCATTTATTCAGGTGTTATCCCATTCTTCCCAGTCTTTTTTTTTTTTTTTTTTTTAAACCACAGGCCATTGTTTTAAAGGTGAGCTCATGAACAAAACAATGCATCTTATGTAGCTGAGGCTGTCAGAGAAGAAACCTCTCGCCCGTGTTATCAGGAGTTCTTGTTTACGGTGAGCTCACAGTCGAATAATCGGGCTTAGAACCATCCAATGAATCATGCTGTCACAGTGGCAGGAAGATGACGACAGGGGCGACTTTTTGAATCCTCTAGAGAGGAGAGCAAGCAGGAAACGTCGGTGGGTGGACGCAAGTTTCCGAGAGAAAATAAAAAGACCTGAGCAGGAAGGAAGAATGGACGCGGGCTTCTATTATGCCTAGCGTGTCGCCATTGTTGGAGTGGCTCAATAAATATTATCCGAGTTGAATTGAAAGATCTCTATCAGCCTGCACAAAGGCAAAGACAGAACTCAAATTTCTATTAAGGACATGCATTTGCAAGGAAAGGATAATGAGGCAGAAGAATTCTATTCAGACACACTTGACTTTGGATTGACCTTCCGGTCCACAGGTATTGAGGCTCATATGACAGGGATGTTCCCTGAAATAGGCAGATAAAGGATCAGAGAGGCTAAGAGCTGGGAGGAAGACAGATGAGGTGCCCTGAGCCCAGGGATGTGAGTAACTCCAGGGACAAGACAAATAGCGCCTGGTCCAGTACTTTTCGACTTGAAGCCATTTGCCTCCCTAAGCTGTTTTGGGTCCAGGCCTTCTGGTGGCTTGCATATGGCGACCCAGACCTTCTTGCGGGAGGTTCATCCGTCCACTGAAGTCAGAGTAAAAGCCAAATGAAAGCAGCCACTTTGTCCCCATGGAAACACACACACTAAGGGTCACAAACTTCAAGAAATCTTCCAAGGCAAAGACTTTTTAATGGTCACAGTGAGAGAGATGGTGAGGAGGAATGGCATCATCGTGCCTCGCTGAGAAGAGTATAAACTGGTGAAATATTTCCAGATGACACCTTGCTGATACGTATCAAAAGCCTTAAATTTTTGTATACCCCTTGACCCATCTAGGGTGTAATTGACCCATTCAAGTCCAGAATCCTAGTCACAGGAAATTAGCAATCATGGCTTTGTGCAAAGCTATAGCTAAAATGGTGTCCATCCGGCTGTAATTTCTAATAGTGAAAAATGGAAACAATTTAAATTTTAAATTTTCTGTGACAGGGTTGAATGAATAATTAGTACATATATGAACTGAAATCTTAGCCACTATCAAGTTGATGAGTAAAAATATAATTAATTAGCAGGGAAACTTTCCATACTAATTTTTTATTGAATGATTCCAATCAAAAAAGTATATATAAAACTATATATATAGGCAGTATGATCCAACTTTTATACAATGCATGTATAGAAGGATACACAATCTAAACACTGAGAGTAATTATCTCTAGCTGGAGGGATAACGTAAGACTCTCTTCTTCTTCGTGTTTATTTTTAATTTCTAAGTTTGCTATAATAAACACGTATTATTTTAATTGTTTTTTAAATAAGTAGTTTTAAAGTCATATATTCCTGAAAACTTCGGCACTTGCACTTAAATCTCGCCATTTTTCCTATTATTTGGAGCAGAGGTGAGGAGTTGGGAGGAGGAAGGTAAGCAAAGATCAAAGCCACCTTTTGAAATTATTATTATTGTTATTGTTTTGCCAACATTTGAAGCCAGGAAACAAGGTCGAAGGTCTGGGCTGGGAGGATGCAGTGCAGAATTAGCACTGCTCCAAGGTGTGGACCTCCTGGCATTCCTTCAAGGACGTTTTGTGGCTGCTCTGTCCTTCTCCCCGTCCTTGATGAGACTGGCACCCGACTGTGGCTTCATGTCCTGAGAGAGGCAGGAGGAACCTTTGGTCCATGGGTGGCTATCTTGACTCCTACTGCTGAGGTGTCCTTGGTCTCACCTTGTCACTGGACACTGTTGTGCATGGGTACCCTCCTGGTCTTTTAGGGTGTCATGCTTCTCATGGACTGCACTTGAGAAGTCCCTGCATTCCACAGCCTCCTCACGCTGACCCGGGCCTCCTCTCCCTCCAGTCTCAAACGTTCTTGATCCCTCAACTGGGACATACAGATATACCCGGATCTTCTGCACATCACCCACAGGATGGGAGGACCTGGGATGCCATCCTTGTCTTTTCTCCGGAATAAACACAGTGTCCATCTGGCACTTGATGCTGCTTCTAGACCATTTTCCTCTTTCCCTGATCACCAACTCTTATGCCCACCTGGCTTTAAAGTTTATGTCATTAGATCCCATCACTCACTACCCCTTCTTGTGATGCTCACATGCCAACCCTGAGACCCCACCCTTCATTCCTTGAAGACTTTCGGAGCCTGGCTCACAGCCTCTCTCTCTCCCGCACTGCTCCTGGTGTAATGATTTGTGGGCTCAACATTCAGGAGATGAACCTTTCTCAACCTTGGCTTCTCAGTTTCTTGACCCCTTCTCCTCTCATAGTATGGTCCTCCACCTATTTTATCTCCACTCTCATGATCATACCCAAGACTGTAGCATTTCCACCAACTGAAACCCTCCATCATCTCAATGTAAGTCTCTCACTCTCCTATTATCATTGCCTCCCTCCTATCCTTCTAGCTCTTTCCCTCCGGTATCTCCTTCCCCAAATCCTTCAACCCACAGAGATCTAAAATACTTTGATGCTATTACACTTTACACTGTCTTTCACCTCTGCCATGCTTTCACTTCCCTTCTAACCCAGCTTAAATTCCATCATCAATGATTATACTCACTTCCTTGCGTACACACTCAGTCCCTTGCCTCTCTCTCTTATTTCATTTTACCAGTTTGGCAAAGCTCCAACTCCGGTTAAATCCAATTCTTTGCCTGCTCTGTGCCTGCACTTGCCCAGCTGACTGTGGCTAAAGAAAACCAACCGTGTTGGATGGTTTCCTTTTAAATGCATGATTGCTAACATCAAGTGGGCACTTTTACTGTCCACCCTCTCCTTAAACCTCCTCTCCTTCTCATCCAATGACCCTAACGCCCATTGCACTGAGAAAATGGAAGCAACTAGAACAGAACTTCCACCACCACGCCTGCCAGCCTTCTAGCATCTGTGCCATGTACCGTCCTACTCTCCCATTGCTATGAATGAATGGTCCATGCTCCCAGCCAAGGCCGACCTCTCCAGTTGTACACTAGACCCCATTCTCTCTCCATAACTCAAGGTAACTGCAACAGCAGTTCTCTCTTCTCCTTGCATTATTACCTTCTCTCTCTACCACCTTCATCCACCAGCGTACAAATGTCGTCATCTCTCCCACCTAAAACCTCTCTCCATCCCAGTTCTCTCTCCAGCCAAAACCCATTGTTTTTCCTTTTTTTGCAAAACTCCTTTAAAAAGTTGTCTATACTCACTGTCTCCAACCCACCCCCTCCAAACATTCTCTTGAACCCACTTGATGAGGCTTTTGCCACTCTGAAACGGCTCTTGCTAAGATCGCCAATGACCTTACTTTGCCAAGTCCAGCTGTCAATTCTTACCCTTCATCATAGTCGCCCCAGCAGCAATACTGACCGAGGTGACTGCTTCCTTCTGCTTGAGACACTCCCTTCCTCTGGCTCACAGGATACTACATTCTCCTGGCTTTTCTCCTACCTTGTCTGATGCTCTTTCTCAGCCTCCTTTGCCGTTCCTCCTGGGGCCCCTGAGCAAGACTTCTTCATGCTGGTCTACCCCAAGGTTCAGTAATTGGACCTCTTCTCTTTTCTATCCACACTCACTTTTCTGGTGGGCTCATCCAATCTCATGGTTTTAAATACTGTGTCTTTGCTGATACTGCCCAAATTTACATCTCCATCCCTGGCTTCTCCCCTGAACTCCAGGCTCATAGATTCTCCTTCCTACTCAACATCTAACTTAACATGTCAAAAAGCAAGTTCCTGCTCTTAACCACCAAATGTGCTTCACTGTAGCTTTTTCCAATCAAGTCATAGTAACTCCATTCTTTTTTTTTTTTCAGTATATTATGGTGGTGTAAATATTATGGTTACGTGCATTGCTCTTTCCCCCTCTCCCCCCTCGAAGCAGAGCCTCAGGCATGACCATCCCCCAAACGTTGCACATCTCACTCATTATGTTTGTATATACCCGTCCCCTCCTCCCCCCTCCCACCCACCCAACACCCGACAAATGTTGTTCCTATATGTCCACTTAGGTGTTGATCCGTTAATACCAATTTGCTGGTGAGTCCATGTGGTGCTTGTTTTTCCATTCTTGAGATACTTCACTTAGTAGAATGGGCTCCAGCTGTATCCAGGAAAATACAAGAGGTGCTATATCACCGTTGTTTCTTAAAGCCGAATAGTACTCCATGGTATACATATACCACATTTTGTTGATCCACTCATGTATTGATGGGCACCTGGGTTGTTTCCACAACTTTGCAATTGTGAACTGTGCTGCTATAAACATTCGAGTGCAGGTGAGACTTCTTATTTTTAATTTAATTTAATTTTTTTTTTCTTTTGAGACTGGGTCATGCTCTGTTGTCCAGGCTGCAGTGCAGTGGAATATCCATAGCTCACTGTACCCTCAAACTCCTGAGCTCAAATGATCCTCCATCCTCAGCCTCCCAAAGTACTGGGATTACCAATGTGAGCCACACGCCTAGCCCATAAATGTACATTTATTTTTTTCTTTTGAGACAGAGTCTCACTCTGTTGCACTGGCTAGAGTGACGTGGCATCAGCCTAGCTCACAGCAACCTCAAACTCCTGGGCTCAAGCGATCCTCCTGCCTTAGCCTCCTGAGTAGCTGGGACTACAGGCATGTGCCACCATGCCCGGCTAATTTTTTCTATAAATTTTTAGTTGGCCAATTAATTTCTTTCTATTTTTAGTAGAGATAGGGTCTTGCTCTTGCTCAGGCTGGTTTCAAACTCCTGACCTTGAGCAATCCTCCCGCCTTAGCCTCCCAAAGTCCTGGGATTACAGGCATGAGCCACCGCACCCCGTCTACATTTTTTAAAGAACTGCTCATCACACCAGGAGAGCCTCTGAAGGGCGGGCAGCACTGGGCAGAGCAGCAGGGGGTGGCCGTTCTCCAGGACAGAGCCAACAGGGGCTCCAAACCCGGGGGAGCCATGAGGGGCCGGAGTGGCTGGGGTCTCAGGTCACCTTGCAGGTGGAGCCAACAGGATTTGCTGGGTTTGGATGTGAAGGAGAGTAAAGAGGCAAGGGTGACTCCACGGTTTTGGCTGAAGCCACAGGAAGGATGGCGGTGCCAATTCCAGGAGAAAGAGCCATGGGAGGAGTAGGTTTAGGGGAGCAGATGAAGATGTCTCAGTTGGGGCGATGTGGTCGAGGTGGAGATGCCCGTGGAGCAACTGGATGTGTGTGGGGGACACTGAGGAGACCCTAGGGCTGGAGACCTAACTCTGGGAGTCTTCCGTGGGCAGCTGAGACCACTGGGTGGCTGAGTGTTGGTGGAGAGGGGAGGAGACGCCATGTTTTACAGTCAGGGAGAGGACGAGGCTCAACCACAAGCATGTGCACCCCAGGAAGCCAAGCAAAGAACATGTTTCAAGATGCGGGGAGTGCCAACATGGGTGAACCTGGAAGACATTATGCTAAGTGAAATGAGCCCCAAATACTGTGTGGCTCCACATATATGAAATATCTAGAACAGGCAAATTCATAGAGACAGAAAGTAGATTAGAGGTTACCAGGGGCTGTGGGGAGGGGAATGGGGAGTTATGCTTAATAAGTCCTGGGTTTCTATTAATATGTGGGTGGTACAAAAGTTTTGGAAATAGGCAGTGGTGATGGGTGCAATTAATGTCACCTAATGGTACACTTAAAAATGATCAAAATGGCAAATTTTGTTAAAAAATTAATAATGTAATATACCTAAAACTATGGAATTGTTTAAAAGGAGGCAGAGGAGAAGGAGGAGGGAGGAGTCAAATATCCAATCCACTGTCACCTACAGCTGTGTAGACCTGAGCAAGGCTGTGCCTCAGTTTCCTCATCTGTGTAATGGGGGAAATAATATCTCCCTCAAAGAGTTGCTGAACAGGTTGAATCAGGCACTTTGCCCAGACGATGGTGGTGGGGGTTGGGGTTGTCATAATCATCACATCACCTCTGTGACCCTCCCCCACAGGAGCAGGTGGCAGGACAAGGAGGCCCGGCTTTGAAGGAAAGTCACAGGTTGCTGAAGTGCAACGTGCCTAAGCCACGCCCACTGGCCCAGGTGCCTCTGGCTGACTGTGTGCTCTTCCTGCTGGCCCTGGAGACCCCTGTCCTGATGTGGACACATACAGGGCAGCCCTGCCAGGCCTGGCCAGCCTGCTGAAGCCAGGTGGACACCTGGTCACTGTGTCTGCCCTGCACTGCACAGTGGGCTCCAGGAAGTTCTTTAGGCTCCACCCGGAGAAGGGGGCGGTGCAGAAGGCTGTACAGGAGGCTGGCTGTTGGGAGCTGAGGTGTGACTACCACCCCATCCACTGCTCCGAGGCCTGCTCCATCAACAAGCACATCTGCTTTGTGGTCAACCCAAAGGCCCCAGTGTCTGAGGCCAGCCTGGCAGCAGAGGGCCTGCCCCAAAGGGGAAGTCATGACCAGTGTTTCTAGAATCTTGTTCCACAGCCCCCCTGAAAGCAGGTCGAGCCTCAACTCTACCCCTTCATTCCATTACCTGGTCTCAAGGTCCAAGGTGAAAAATATGGTCCCCCTGTGCCCAGCACAGGGATCTGTCCCGCACGCCCCTTTCTTGCCACCTGTACCAAAGATCATGAAAATAAAGTGGCTTAGCTGGATACCGTCTTGGTTTGGATCCCCCAGAAGCAGAGCCTGAGACAAGGGTTTGAGTGCAGACAGTTTATTTGAGGGGGATCCCAGGAAACAGCAGTCAGGATGTGGGGAAGCGGGCAGAGGAGAAGGCAGCCAACACAGGGTGCAGCACTCTGCCCTGCCCATGGTGGGCAGCTGCAGCTCCGTCATCCCAGGGCCTCTGGAGCCAGCATAGAGCACACTCCTTGGAGCTCCCCTGCCCGAGGGAGCTGGAGCATTTGTCCACCTGGCATCATCCTGCTGAGGGCTGCTCCAGGGAGTGTGAATTCCCCGGGGTTCTCAGCCTGCCTGCACCCAGGCAGCACAGCCCAGGAGAGAATTCTCAGGCAGACTGCAGGTGCTGGCTGTTGGAAGCTGGGCAGCACACTGAGGGGACAGGGAAGAGGCACCAAGAACATTGCAACAGACACGCAATGTCCCATTGGCTGGAGTGTGGGACTGGTTCTTCCACTGGAGCAACGGGACATCAGGTTCTCAGAGTGGGAAGGCACCTGCGAGAACTAGGCGACTTCTGGGCCAAGTCCCTGTTCCTCTCCTGTGGGGAAGCGGAGGTCTGGGAAGGGTGGGGACTGGCTCCCTGCAGAGGGTGCAGAGGGTTGGCGGTGGAGCCAGCACTGGAGCCTGGGGTCTGTCCAGGTTACGAGGGACCAGGCAGTGATGGAGTCTCAGGGAGTGTCCAGCCGAAGCCACCAGTGGGAATGGCGGGGGTCAGGCTGATCCATCCACATGGTCAAGGACACAGGCTCTCTGACCTCTGGGGAGGCCTGGCTCACATCCCTACAAGGACCTTCACAAGGTCATGCATCTCTGGACACCCTCCTTATTCAAACATCCAGCTCCACTGGAGCCGCTCCCAGCACCGGGCTCGGCTCTCCTCTCTGGGATATGGGAGGGCGTCACCATTTCTCCACCCAGGCCTGGCCACAGGCAGCCCCTACCACTCTCTGAACTGTGGCACGGCCTCCACTGGTCTTTCAACTTCCAGTGTTCCCAACCCCAGTTTGTGTGCCACAGGGCAGCCTCCCAAAGCCAGTGCAGACATGTCTCTACCCTGCTTGGAACCTTGGCCTGTGAGACAGGGTCCCAGCAAAGCAACAGCCCACAAGGCACTCCGAGACCCGAATGCTGCCTCATGGCCTGAACCTACTGTCAGGGCTCCCGGCATCAGTCCAGCAGCCTCCTGCCTGCATGGACTTGCTCCACAGGACCCCGCTCCTTCCTTTGCTGCCCAGAACGTGACTCTGACAGCTACCGACAAGGTGTGCAGGAAAGAGCAGTGATGGGGAGAAGGGTTGAACCAGCACCCCTGGCCCAGGGAAAGGGCAGCCTCCATTTGCCATCCTGCTGCAAAAGCCCAGAGTTCTTGGGGGTCCCTGACCTTATATCAGAGGGCAGTGACAGACGAGCCCTCCTCCTTCCCTGCGCTGCAGCAGACTGTTTCATCCCTGCAGCCCCATCCTGCTGCCCAGATCAGGCAATGTGAGGCGACAATGGCTCCTCATGGCCACCAGAGGGCAGTGCAGGGCAGGAAGCCCAGGCAGAGGTGCAGCGAAAGAGATGCTGGTGTCAGGAGGACTCCTCAGGAGACAGAGGTCCACGTTCAGGTCACCTTTTGACGCACTGAGGTTCTGCCACGTGTCACCAGACAGAGAATCCATGAGCTGACTTATCCCGAGGAGCCTGGAAACCCATGGACAGACAGGACCTCGCTGAAGCCTGGACTCACCTCTCCTATCCCCTCACCCAGTGTCCAGCCGGCTCCACCCACCTGGCCCACACACGGCCCCTCAAACTGAGCAGGTCCAAAGGCAAAACCCCCATCTCCCCTCCCCTAGCCCCACTCCTCCTCCCATGTCCACATCCCAGTGAGGACAGATGTTCAAGGCTGACCTAATTCTCCCAGATTCAGCCTGGGTGGTAGGAACCTGATCTGCAAAAGACCAGAAAGTGATCTGGTTTTCAGGTTCTCCTGAGGAAAGCAGAAACCTGAGCGAGGCCCCTGGATGCTGGGCGGATGAGGTGTGGAGGGACCCCTCCCTCTGTTGGCGTGTTCCGAGTTCCAGCTCAGGGGAACAGCACAGGGCCAGTCGGGGAGACCCCGGGATCCCTGCGGCTGTGACCAGATGCACCATTGGAGGGTCCCAGCACAGGACAGGGGTGGTGAAGATGCGCCCAGACCCTGCCTGGTGTGGCTGTGAAGGCCATGACCACCTGCCCAGCTTGTTCCCCAGCAGGTGGGAACCATCCCCAGCTGTAGCCAGTGTGGGGATGTCTGAGGGGGCAGGAGGGGGCCCTGGCTCAGGAGTTCTCTGGGCAGGGTGATGAGGGCTGAACATGAGGAAGGACAGCACAGGGCTGTCCTGCAGCTGCAGGGTGCCTGGGGAGGCTGATGAGCATGTGCAGGGAGTGAGCTCCCCACCACTGTGGGGTGTGCAAGCAAAGTCCCAGTGGGCGCCTGCTAGTATGGTGAAGAAGGGGTCCTGAAGGCCAGCACACAGGGAGACATTGGGCTAGAGATCACTTCTGGGCTCCCCTTTAGGCCTGAGGACCAGGACACCCTTGTCGAGGGTTCAGGTGCGACGTGGCTGTGGCTGGTCGCTCTGGCAGGTGCACAGCCCACAGGGAGAGTCCTGGGGCTTCCTACGGAGACTGATGTGGGCTTGGGGGGCCTCCACAGGCAGGGAGGTGCCAGGCAGGGAGTTGAGGGCTGGGAAGAGGGCAGTGGGCGCTGCAGTGCTCAGAGGCAGGGGGTGGGCGGGAGTGGCGCACAGCTCTGGAAGGCCGGGCGGCTGAGAGGGGAGGCACAGTGGTGAGGGCTGGTGACGAAGAGGGTCAGAGTGAACAAGGCCTCGCCTGCCGGGACTCCTGGTGCCTCTTCTATGCGCAGCGGAGGCCCAGAAGCAAAGGAGGGTGACATGCCGCTTTGCAGCGTTGGCGGAGGCCAGGTGCGTTCTTGGGAAGGGGGAAGGTGTCCCGCCCGAGGCTGCAGCAATGGGCCCGGCGCGGGTGGGCAGGCCAGATGCGAGCAGCAGCGGGAAGGAGGGCTGGGGGCATGCCTGGGGGGGGGGACATCACCTCGACATACTTATGGTGGCAGGTGCTGCCGGTCCCGCTGGGGCCACATGGCTGTAGACAGAGCGAGCGCACATCCTGTCATTAAACAAGACATCCCTTTCCCGCAGACTGCGGCCTGACTACTCGATGCAAGAAGAAAGCAGTGCGAGTTTTTTTTTTCTTTGTAATGATAACTTCCAGATCTGGGAAAGATGCCGCTGTCAGCTCTGCCGGCCAGCACAATACCTGCTCCGCCTCCCCCCGGGAGTCACAGTGCCCATGTTAGACCTCGCCAGGGGCAACTGCTTGTTTTCCCTTCAGTACCGCAGGGGAGGAAGTCTCTTCTCCCGCAGCAGCGAAGGCAGAAAGCTTTTGAAAACGCAGCAAGAGAGCCCAGCCACTTGGCTTTCAGACAGCCAGATGAGCCCCTCACCCTTGCACTGCCAGGTGCTGAGAGGAAGGGCCCGCCCACTGCCCCGCCCTTCCCAACAGCCCCCGGGAAGGGGGGTCCCAGAGCAGATGGGCTCTTGAGGATCATGGGGTCAGCCCCTATTCATGGGTGGGTAAACTGAGGCTCGGAGAGAGAGGGCGTGGCTAGCGGGTGCAGCAGCAGAGTCTTAGCCAGCCTGGATTCTAGACCAGCCGCACCTGGTCTCGGGCAAGCTGTGGCCTTGGGTGAGCTGGCGCGCCCCCCTTGGTAAGCTGTAAAAGACAGGTGTTGTGTGGGGTTGCCTCGGACGATTCCAGGCCTCTCAGCTTCTCCTCCCCACTCAGCGCCTCTCACGTGAAGAAGTCCTCGCCCTCATCTCCAGGCTCTGGGTAGGAGGGGGGACAAGCCGTCAGTGGTGTGGCGCCACCATGGCGGGGCAAAGGTTGGCAGGAGGGCCACATACTGAGGGCTGCAGCGATGTGGTCAGGCATTCTTGCCTCAGTTTCCCCAGCCACACCAAGAAAACAAAATAGGCAGGAAGCCAGAAAAGAAGGCATCTGGGCTCAGTCAGAAACCAGGTGCCGAGTTGGAGGCAGCTTGTTTAGCCACTTCCAGCTGGGCTGGCTCTAGTATCTGCTGCTTTTGGGTCCTGCTCCGGGAACAGGTCTCTGCTCTGTCCTTGGCTTGCGTCTTAGCTCCACTGTGTTTCAAGGGGCAGGTGTGCAAGGGAGAGGCGCCTAACCCACACTGAGGGTCGTCCACTGAGACGGGTTCACGTCTTCCCTAAGCTATGTGATTCATAAAACGAGGCTGTGAGGTGCTCTGGTGATTGCTGGGTGATTAAAAATTATCCTCGTTTTACAGATGTGGGCGCTGAGAGAAGTTAAGGGACCTGCCTAGAGCCACACGGTAAGTAAGGGGCAGGATAGGTGAGTGGGTGAGTGCAGTCAGCTCACACACTAGGTGCCTGGATGGGCTCTGTACACCAGGGTGGAGGGGCCATGGAGCGGCTCCCAGAGTCTGCATAAATCGATAGACAGACAGACGGACAGATGACCTGGGCTTGAGTCCCAGCTCTGCTGTGCAGGCGTCATGACTGAGCTCTCAGGTTGTGCATCTGTAAGCTGGGTGACCATCAGAGGAATAAATGGGAGACTAAGGAGAAGAGCGTGGCCTGGGCCCTGGCCTGCAAGGGTCTTGGTCCTGGGATCGCCCTAGCTCTGGGAAGGACTCAAGGGGCAGAAGTGCTGCTGGCAAAAGGGCTTGTCTTCCTTCTAGGAAAATTTCCTCCCGCTTCTGAGAATTGGCCCCTGCTGCTGCCACGGTAAGGAGAGGTGACCTTTCGGAAAAGAATCCTGCGTGGTGTTAGCATAGAGGACTTTGCTGCAGGACAGAACCCGGAGGCCTAGTGCACCCCTGCAGCTCTTCCCTCCCCTGCCCTACAGAGCGCCCCCTGGTCCCTGAATGCCCCGCACACAGTCCCACCTTGAGGCCTCCTCTCTTATCACTGCCCTCCTCAGATGTCCCTCCTCCTCATCCTCCCAGAGCTGGTCCCGCCAGTCCCTCATCACCAGCCCCTGTCCTGTCCATTCCAGGATCCCTCCCTGAGCCCAGCACTTGGCTGCCCGTGGCACTCACAGCCACAGCGATACTTGCTCCGTACACCCATTCATGTAAGAGCTACATATTGAGCACCTGCTGTTTGCAGGCAGGCAGTGAACAAAGGGAACAAAGATAAAACTCCTGCCTTCTAAATAGGACTTCTATGTTGGGAGAAATAGGCCAAAAGATGAAAAGCAAAGAAATAAGTAAAGGTGTATATTAGACGGTGATACATTAGGAAAAATAAAGCAGCGGGTGGAGGGGATGTGAGTGAAGAATGGAGTTTGCGATTTAAAGTGTCATGAGTCTTGCATCCAGTTCCCTAGAAGCGGAGGCTGAGATAGGCTCTGCACAGCTCCAAGGCATGGAGCGCACAGTCCACCCTTGCAGCTTTGCACCCCTTGTCTGTGAGCCAGTGGCTGTGGGGTACACCCAGCAGTGGAAGGCGGGAGGTAGAGGAATCTCCCAGGCAGGGCAGCTGTCATTCCACAAGGACAGTGTCTGACGTGAGGGGAAGCTGGTGAGGGGAGGTGTCCCAGCCTAAAGACAGGGGACCTGGGTGGGGCACACCAGCGTCCACTGCAGGGTGGCTAGGGAGGGCCTCAGTGATGTGGCATTTGAGGCAGGAGCTGAGGGAGTGAGCCAAGCAGGTATCTCGTGAAGCGCCAGTGCCACGGAGCAGGGTGAAAGAGGAAGAGGGTGCTGGGAGTGTGTCTGTGCGCACACGTGTGTGCATGGACGCAAATGCATCCCATGTGTGTGGAGAGCCTTGAGGGCCACTGTAAGGCCCATGGCTCTTACTCTGAGCGAGGTGGGA
The DNA here is from genome assembly GCA_963574435.1 of Cheirogaleus major. NCBI lineage: Eukaryota > Metazoa > Chordata > Mammalia > Primates > Cheirogaleidae > Cheirogaleus > Cheirogaleus major. The sequence continues at coordinate 14,374 of CAUYPO010009712.1, forward strand.
GCGTTGAAGGTGCTGGAGCGGAGGAGTGACCTGATCTGACTTATCCTTCAAGGTTGGCTGAAGGGGGCAAGTGTGGAAAAAGCTCCCCCAGGGGACCCAGCTCCTCTGCTTGGGCCTCTGGCTGCTGTCCGCCGCCCCACCCACGCCTAGGACTGTGCACAGTGGTGGTTACCAAAGCTCTGTTGGCAGGGGCAAGAGGCAGGGGGATGAGAAGAGAAGGGGAGGGGTGAGGCCACAGTAGGGTGGTAGTCCGTCTGGGTCCCGGATGATTGATCAGGCACGTTATTGTGGACGAGCAGTCAGGAAGGGACGGACTCGCTGGAGAATCAGAATCACCGTTGGTCCAGGGCCTCAGCTCAGAGGGCTTTGGAAGTAAGGCCCTAAATAATTAAAAAGAGATTGTGTGCTCCCTCTCCTCCTGCCGCTGGGGAGGAATATTCATCTGCAAATAAATTAAAACCAAATCTAGCAATTTGCATGACTCGAGCTATGGTGTGAGCTGGCAAGTTCCTTGCAGAAGAAGCCAGTGGACCGTCTGTGGTTATGCTAATGCGATGCTCAGAGGTGCAACCTGTGCGGTGTCTTGTGTCTCCTGGCTGCAGCGGCTCTCTTCTCTCTGTTCTGTGCTCACGCACTCTGAGCCGGAAGCATGGGAGTGTCATCCATGTAGATGAGGCAAAGGGAATTATCTGGATAATTAAGTTCCCTTTCATTACTAAGAGACAGATCTCTGTTGGGAGTTGGGGGCTATCTATAGGGACCACTCCGTGGTTCTCTAGCTCCTCTCACTCGCTGAGTGGCATGGGGCAAGTCCTTCACCTCGTGGAGCCTCGGTCTACCACCTGGGGAACGGGAAGAGGTTTTGGCTGATCTACACTGTAGGAAGAGGTGCCAGGATGGAACAGGTTGATGTGACAGGGCTTCAACAACAAAAATATGTGGCTATGCAAATTTAAGGTGGAATTGCATTATGCAACCTAAAAATATCAACAGGCAACAGGCTGCTGCTTCTGGGTGAACCATCTGAAGTCCCACATTTGTCACCCCCCAGCAGCCATTCTTCCCTGGGCGAAGGGGCCATTTCGGTGAACACTGGCAGGAGTCCTGGCTCCAGAAGAGCCTTCGAGAGGCCTTGGGGTCTCTTGACCTCTATCTTAGAGCAGGACCCAGTGGCCTCTGCCCCAGGCCTGCTGGTGACGGTGGCGCTGGCCCAATCTCTGCCTACCCCCCAGCCAGGACACCTCCCACGTGAAAGAAGCCAGTTTGGGCCTAGAAGACCAAGGGGGAGGTGTCCTGGTCCCACCTGCAGGCTCTCCAGGTTGGCAGAATAACTTGCTCTAGGGCCTGTGGCCTCACCTTGCTAAGGATCATTGCAGCCCATATTATCCTGATAGAGACGACTCAGAGAGGAGGAGTGGGAGCTCCCCACACACACACAGGAAAGAGGTCCTAGTCTTCCCTCCCAGCTCAGGGCTTCAGCCACCTTGCTGCATGTGTCCCCACACATGGAGCACTCCACTCCCCAGAGGTGTGATCTCTCCAGTCCGGAAGCCAAAACCGACTACACCCCTCCCAGTGAGTCGACCCTTTAGGAGACAGTGGACTCGGGCGGGGCCAGGCCTGGCTGGAAGCATAAGGTGTTGGGTTTAGGTGTGCTGAGCTGGGGGGCTGCAGAGGCAGATTTATCCCCCTTCACATCTGCTTAGAGGGACAGAACCCTCTAGAATCCTGTGCCCCCTGCCGGCCCACAGGGAGCTGGAATCTGACCAGATGGAGTTGCTCCCAGCCACCTGCCCAGGGGAGGACTATCTGGGCAAACTGTGCTTTCGAGTCCTTGCTGGGGGTCCTGGTGGGCCCTGGCAGTAACAGCTATGCGTATGAGCCTCCTGGGGCTGCGGTAACAAGTATCACCAATAGGTGGCTCCAACAACAGAAATGTGTTCTCTCGCCGTGGTGGAGGCCAGAAGTGTCCACAGAGCCACACTCCATCCACAGGCTCCAGGGAAGGATCCAGCTCTGGTGGCTCCTGGGTTCCTTGCTGATGGCAGCGTAATGCCACCCTCTGCCTCTGTCTCCACGTGGCCTTCCCCTCTGTTCTGTCTCTGGTAAGGACACTCATCACTGGATTCAGGACCCCTCTGGGAGTCCAGGATGGCCTCCTCTCAAGATCTGTGCTTTAATTACATCTACAAAGACCCTATTGCAGCAAGGTCCCCTTCTGAGGTTCCAGGAGAAGGCTCATCACTGTTCACACCACTGCACTCTACAAGGGCAAGGATTTTGCCTTTGTTCACTGATATATTCCAGGAAATTAGAACAGTGCCCAACTCCTGATAGGTGTTAAATAAATAATTCGTGAATGAATGAATAAATGTATGAATAAATAGTGACAAAACTGAGATTCCAAACCTGGTCAGCCAGCCTCCAAAACCTCTTATGTGAGACTCCCTCAATTTCTTAGATTCCTTGCCTTCAACCACTCATCATCTTTACCTTTAAAAACTGCTGATTTTCTGAATCTAATCATGAGGAAACACCAGACAATTCCAAATGGAGGGACATCCTACAAAATAATTGAAGTGGGCTCTACAAAAGTGGCAAGGTCATGAAAGACTAGGGGAGGCTGAGGAACTGCCCCAGATTAAAGAGGAGCAAAGAGGCACAACCAGTAAATGCAACACACAATCCCGGGTGGGGTCCCGGGTAGGGAAAACGTAGTAGAAAGGACATTATTGAGACAATTGGCAAAATTTTAAAATGGGACATATGGATTAGCTAATCATATTCTGTCAACATTATAGTTCTTGATTTTAAACATTGTACTCTGGTTATGTGAAAGAATGTCTTTTTTGTTAGGAAATGCATAATGTAGTACTTAGGGCATAATTACTGTATATATTACATATACGTGTGTGCGTGCGCACACACAAAGAGGGGATGAATGATAATGCAAAAGTGGCAAAATGCTAACAATTAATGAATCTGAGTGGTGGGTATAAAAGTTCTTTGTGTTTTTCTTATAACTCTTATGTAATTTGAAATTGCTTTTTAAAAAATGATATTAAATTTAAATAGATCACACATGAACATGTAACAAAATTCAAGCCGTAGAAAGTATCCCCAGGCTCCCAAAGGCGACCACTGCTGCCAGCCTCTTGGATGTCCTTGCACCCTTTCCTCACCTGCTGACACCCAGTCGCAGCAGCAGGAGAAGGAGGGGAGCGGGGGTGGCGGGAGCAGCTCTTGGAGGGAAGAGGGAAAGGTTTGTGCCCAGCCCCAAGGGCGGCTGCTAAGGCTGCTGCTTTTGTTCTGGGAGGCAGGTGCACATGGGAGGGGCGCGCACACAGGAGACAGGAGGCAGCCCCTTACCTGGCTCCCCAGCCCCAGTTCTGGGTCCTTCCCACCCACCCCCAAGCCCCTGCTCTCACTGATGCTCCATGCATGCGGCCACCACCCAGGATAGCGCCTAGGTTCCCCATCAGTGGTCCTCTCCTTGGGAGAGTACCGCCCCCTGCAGGGGGGGATTTTTTATTATCAAAATGCCAAGAGAGTGCTAGTGGTATTTAGTAGCCAAGACAAGAGGCACAGAAAGTCCCCAATTACCTGGGAAGATTTGTTCTCCCACCCTCATACAATGTCAGCCCTGGAGACACATAGTAACAACAGTTAGTCACACCAGGTCACACCGCCATGCCTTTGCACACCCCGTGCCTTCTGCCAAGGGTGATTTCCCTCCCTGCCGGACTGATTTCCTGATCCCGCTTGCATGCACAGAAGAGGAGTTTGTCTGGACTTAGTCCCCCTGCAGTTGGGAGCCAGTGACAATCCTGGATCACGGTGGGTGAAGGGGAGCTCCCAGCTGACTGTGGCTCACGGCGTTTGCCGGTGGCTTGCCTGGCCTGGGCTTCCTTTCTCCTGGGATCTGGGCTTGGAAAGAGGAGCTTTGGTGAAAAACACACAGCCCATCCTGGTCTGTGCTGTAGTGTGGGCTCCGAGTCAATAACTTCACCAGGAAAGCCTTTCCAAGGAAAAACTCCATGATGAAGCTTGCCCAATGGAAAATAAACTCAGTAACTTTGCTGGGGGCTGATTTCGTGTTCAGTCCTGTTCTGAGGACATTCTGTGTGTATCTCATGTAATCACCGTAGTGCTATGAGTAGGTGTGATTAGATTCCTATTTTATAGATAAGAAAATAACACAGAGATGTTAAGTAACTTTCCCAAGGTCACACAACTAGTAAGCCATAGGGTGGGGATATGATTTCCCATTCTCTGACACCAGAGCTCATGTTCGTAGGGACCTTGCAACAGGACCTCCCATCTAGGGTTGGTGGCTCACAGACCCCCAACCCAAGGCTGGGGCTGGGTCCTGAGGCACCAATGTTCAGCCCAGCACCCGTTTTGGAGCAGGCAGTACAGACAGACTCTGGTCTTTGCGCAGCATGGGTGCCCACCTGAGGCCCGAGACAGGCGCTACCTTGCTGTACTCCTGTGCCCTCACGCCCAGGCCAGGTGGGCTCAAGGCCGGGAGCTCAGAACAATCTGGATGTTCTTCCCTCCACTGGGTCCCCCCAGCCTACAGAGAACCCACCACAGTCCCTAACAGATGGATCCGACCCAAGTTGGTGGAACAAGGAGTTGAGCCACTCTGTCCTCCCCAGTAAAGCCCCCTATTGCTTTTGCAGCTCCAAACTCCCCAGCGGGTGGGTCGAGCCCTGCAGCCTAGTGGTCTCTGTATTCACCCAGGTCCCCATCTCTGGGCTTTTGTACTGTCCCCTCAGCCTAGAACTCCTCTGTGCCCCTGAGCCCAGAGATGGGAAATATGGGATGGAACGTGTCTGGGGAGAGTCAGTGAGAAGGGAGGGGACTGGGGCCGGATGGAAGATGGGGCCGGATGAGGGCAATGGGTCTAGAGGGGCTTAAACATTACCCCGACACAGGGAGGACCATGGTTGATGGCCTTGGCTTCTAGGAGGAGTGAGGGTCTCCCTGCCCACAGCCACACAGGTCTTGGCCCTTCGTAGTGTCTCAGCCCTCCCTGCCCTGTCTGGCCCTAGGCTTGAGGCCAGATCATTTCTTTCCACCTGCACCCCTCCCCTCCCTCCCTTCCCTCTCGTCCTTCCCTTCCCCCGCCCAGGAGGCTGCACTGATCAGGTGAGCTCAGTCACCACTTCAGAGGTGAGTGGCTGGTCAGTCTGGGTCCCCAAAACTGAGTCATTGCAAGCAGAGAAAGCTGACCCCTGATGCCCACTTGGCCCATCCTCGGTCACCCCCACAGAGCTGGGGACGACCACCTCTTGGTTCCAGACTGGAGCTGCTCTAGGGTGGTGGGCGCCAGGGAAGGCTGTGCAGGCAGCCAAGCACTGGGCAGCCCACACCCCATTGCACAGGGCGTCCCTGCTCAGAGCCCCACAGCAGCAAGGAGAGGAGCCGGAGTGGGAGCCAGAGGAAGAGGGGCAGGCAGGAGAAGAGGACATCTTGGTTTGGATTTCCCCAAAAGCAGATCCCAAGACCGAATACAAGTTCATATTTTGGAGGTGATCTCAGCAATAGATAGTGTTGCCTCTGAGTAAGTAGAGCTTAACCATGCTGGGAACACTAGCCGGGTGGGCAATGTAGGACACGTGCCTCCCAGTCATCCCACCTGCGATCGAGGACTGGCGGTGGTGATACATTGTCACCTGCTGGTCATAGGTTGGCCCCAGAAATCTTTAACTCTCTGAGCCTTGGCTTGGCATGTTTGTGGGGAGGAGGCTCTGGCTGTCAGAGAAAGTCCCCAGGCAAAGAGGTGCAAGTATTTGCAGCACCACAGGGAAAGGGACATATGGAGATGAGGGGGAAATAGTCCAGTGCATTTCTGATCTTCTAACGGATTTCTGACCATGAGAGTTACGCCCTCCAGTTTGCCCAAGTTAGGTGACGGCATCATCCCAGCTCGCATCCAGCAGACAGTCTGTCACCTGGCCCAGCCTCAAGGGAGTCTGTCTGCAGCAGGAGAGGAGCAGTGCTGATGGCCTCTGACCCTGGAATGTCGGTCCCGCAAGAATGCAGCTGTTGTGACACAGGCTGGTCCTGAGCTTGAGGCTGGGGAGGCAGACCCCAGGGTGACCTGCTGTTCTGGTGGCACCTGGCTCCCTTCCTCCAGCATGCCAGAGGAGCTCATGCCCTGCTTCTAGAGAACTCCAGGACCCAGCCCGCAGCTGCAGAGATGCAGGAATGGAGGATAAGACAGGGGAAGAGGGATTTTCAGGGTTTCACAGCCAGTTGAAGCTGTTGCTATGGTTTTGCAGGCTGTCAACTGACTGGACAACAATGTCCTTGCAGCCAGTCATGATGGAACTGTGACTCAAGTCAGCATGTCAGGTGAGAGAGGAACCAACTAAGTGGCATGAATGTATTAGTACCTGATTGCTGATGCAACAAATTACCATGAACTTGATGGCTTAAAACCACGCATTTATTCTCTTACCATTCTAGAAGTCAGAAGTCCAAAATGGGTCTCACTGGGCTAAAAGTCAAGGTGTCAGCAGGGCTACACTCTTTCTGGAGAGTCTTGGGGAGAATCTGTTCCCTTGTCTTTTCCAGCTTGCTGAGGCCGCCCGCAGTCCTTGGCTGGTGGTCCCTCCCAGATCTTCAAAACCCACAACATCGAGCCAAATCTTTCTCACACTGCCATCTCCCTGGTTCTGCCTCTCTTGCCCCTTCTGCCACTTATAAGGATTCTTGTGCTTAGAGTGGGTCCATCCTGATAATCTAGGACAATCTCCCCATGGCAGGTCAGCTGGTTAGCAACTGCTCTGGCTTGAATATGTCCTTTCCAAATGTCACATGCTGAAGTGGATTCCCCACTGTGGTGGTGTTGGGAGATAGGGCCATTTGGGGAGTGATTAAGTCATGAGGGTTAGTGCCTTATAGAAGGACCACAGGAAACCAGCTTAGGCCCTTTTTGCCCTGCTGCTCTACTGCCACGGGGGGACACCGCATTTGTCCCCTCTGGAGGGTGCAGCAACAAGGTGACATCTTGGAAGCAAAGACCAGGCCCTCGCCAGACAGTGAAACTGCGAGTGCCGTCATCTTGGACCTTCGGCCTCCAGAACTGTGAGAAATAAATTTCTGTTCCTTATAAATTACCCAGTCTCGGGTGTTTTGTTATAGCAGCACAAAAGGACTAAGACAGAAATCTTAATTCCACCTGAACCTCAATTTCCTTGTGCCATGTGACCTACTGTTCACAGGTTCTGAGATTAGGATGTGGACCTCATTGGGAGCCATTCTTCTGCTTACCACCACCGGTGGCCAGAGGCCTGAGAGGTTGTTTTTGAGCAGAGAAGAGATGACGGCACTCAGACAAGCCTGAAGTAGAGGGATGAAGAGGACGGGTGGGCAAGGACAAACAGCTGGGCCTGGTTCAGAGATACTGGCCGAGTGGGTACCCTGCCTGGGAAGTGTGGGCGTGTTTGCTGTGTGTCCTGTGTGTGTGTGGTGTGTGTGCACATACATACACATGTATGGGGCAGTGTGTGTCCGTGCACGTGCAATCCTTCCTTACCCTCCTAACTATTTCATAGCTGACTTTCCAAGGGGAAATGTGAGCAGGGATTTGAAGGGCAGGGCAGGACAGTGAGCTGAGCTCCATCACTCTGTTCCTAGTAAGCAGGACCCCCACTTTGGCTGGAGGCAGGCCCCACTCTCCCAGGTCCTGTCTCTGCCCAGGTGAGTGGCTGCATACCCACACGGGCTCTGGCCAGGGCTGAGTGCTCCGGCAGGGATGGAGTTGGGTGGAGAGGAAACTTCTCCCCCCAGCAGGCCTGGTTTCTATGGCACTGGGCTCAGTGCCCCCGCCCAGGGCTCAAACAGAAAGAAAGTGGCAGGGAACAGGCTCGTGCTTCCCCACACAAAGGGCAGAACAAGTTCTTTGTTGAGCACGACAATGGGCCACCTCCTACCTGGGCCACCAGAAGGAGGCTGAATCACATCTGCAACTGAGGTCCCCCCCAGAGCCCGCCGCAGGCAGAAGAAACAGCATGAGGCAGAGCTCACCTGCCTCGGATCAGCACGCCCCACAGCCAGGGAGCACCAGGGTGGACGGACAACCACAGGCTACACCCCCTGGAGACACACAGGGAGACTGAGGCCCAGAGAGTTAACAGGCTGGATAGGGTAGAGCCAGGGTGGAATCTGAGGCTCCTCTTTGGTTCCTGCTGCCCTTTTCCATGAAATAACAAAATAACAACAGGAAACAGCTGAGTATCCCTGGTCCAGCATGGTCTGGGCACACAGGAAGCCTCAATGAACACTGAGTGGTTGGGTGAGTGGATGGGTGAATAGACACAGGGAGGGAGGAAGGGAGGAAAGGAGAAAAGGAAGAGTGGATGGATGGATTGATGGATGGATGGGTGAATGGGCACTCATCTAAAAGATTCTGAGTAGAGTTGAGGCACACACTACATTGTCTCATATTGGAGCTAAATATACCAGTGTGACCGTTGGGAAGGATTCCATGAATACCTATTCATTAATTCAAGGCAGAGTAAGTGGTGGTCCTCAGAAGTCAGACTGCCTGAATTCAAATTCCTATTCCAAGACCTCCTAGCTGTGTGACCTTGGGAAAGTTACTAAACCTCCCTGGGGAGTCTCAATTTCCTCATTTGTAAAATGGGACTAATGAGAGTACCAACTCATGGGTAGTTGTGAGGATTAAATGAGATTATTTATGTAAAGTGCTTAACACAGTGCTTGGTGGATAGAAGGAACTAAGTGTTAGTTATGATTACAAATACCTATTAATTTCATGGTTGCTTATCACATACTTTTCTTTATCAACAATGGTAAGATAACAGCGATGATGCCCCAGTAGCCACATCTCACTCAGCGTAAAGGCCAATAGCCTTGCCATGATCCCCAGGGCCATGTGTCATGACCTCACCCCCTCTTCTAACTCTCTCCCTCTTGTCCCCTCTGCTCTTGCCACACTATGCTTCAAACATGCCAGGCCTGCTCCTGCCCTGGGCACCTGCTCCCTGCCAGGCTCTGCCCCCAGCCAGCCTCGGGGCTTACTCCCTCACCTCCTTTGAGCCTTTGTTCAGATGTCCCCATCTTGGTGAACTCTTCCCTCGCCCCTCTTAGTTGCACCATCTGCCCCATCCCTGGCTCTCTAATAGCCCTTCCCTGCTCTACTTCCCCATAGCACCTGCCTCCATGTGACTCACCGTGCACAGGACTTCGTCATCTTCTTTCTTGCCCAATTCCCACAGCAGAATCTCAGTCCCATGAGAGCAGTGACTGACATCTCTCCTGTTCCCTACACAGAGTAGGCACTCAATAAACAGTTGCTGAGAGAACAAATGATATATTATGAGGATGTCCCAGGCCTTGCTGCCTGTGTCCAAAATCCCAGTGATTGAAGTTGAAAGGAGACAGGTGTCCAAACAGAGGTAGAAACAGTTCACATGGAAACCTAAGAGGACATCGTGCAGGAGGTGGCCTTTGCCCTGAGCCTGGGAGGGTGGGTGGATATCCTTAGGTAGAGCTGGGGAAGGGGCACATTGTAGGCTGTAGTTGACATCAGCCAAGGTCCTGCAGAGAAGGGAAGGAGTAAGGACCTGTAGCACAGGAGTCCCCCGAAACAGGCCAGCTCCTATTTCAGGGAAAGGGTGGGAAAGCGGTGCAGGTGATAGCAGAGCAACAAGCGAAGTCTTTGCATAGAATGTAGGGAAGGGTGCCAGGTCAGAGGCAGCCCTGGAGGGTTTTATCCCAGACTGGCAGGCAGACCCCAGAAAGCTGCCAGCAAGACACCAGGCATGCACCTGAGGCTCAAAAGCCAGCTTTCCTGCCTGCCCAAGCCTTAGAAACTCCAGGTTCTCAGCCCACGCTGGAGCTAGAGTGAGGCAGAAAGTGCGCTGGGGTGGGTGAAGCTCTTCACTCTGACGAATTACACCTCTAGGCGGGCCCACCACCCATTTGCAGGATGCTGCCCCTTCCAGGCAAGGCACAAAGGAGGCTGCTGGCATGGAAGGCCTGGCCTGGAGGTCCAGCCCCACACCTGCCCCCACTGATCTGAGCTTGACAGGGGCCGCGGGATGGGGCGGCCTGCACTGAGCCTTGACTCTGGAGACCCCCAAGTTCAGAACCTAGCTCCCCCGCTTAGCTGTGCTGGGCAATGCCTTGAAGGTCTCTGAGCCTCACTTCCCTCATCTGGGAGAACAACTGGCCTAGGCTGAGCCAATCTGGGTTTTGGAATTAGGATTCAGAAAAAGTTGTGGTAGTTGAGGACTTGGGGACTCGGGATGCTATTCTGGGGCAATCTCATAAAAGTCCATGAACATGGAAAAGCAGAGAAAGTGGATTTGCAGGGAGAGAAGGAGGAAGCCCAAGGGAGACCAGCAAGGGGGGGCACTCTGGGTTATTGATGGCTCTTCCCAATCCAGACCTTGCCACAGCTGCATGTCCTGCCCTGGGGTTCCTGAGACACCCCACATTGTCATTAATACATTCTCCTTTTTTCCCTCAATCTGCTTGAAAAGGACATCAGTTGTGTAGGTTGCATTTCCAGCCCACATGCTGTTTTACAAAGGGCCCTTGCCACTCCTCCCCTGGCACTGTGACTGATCAGGCAATGGAATGAGACACCAATGACATTCTGGGGATCCCAGGTCCAGGTGGTTAGAAGTCCTGGCAGCTTCCACTTTTGCATTCTTGGGGGAGGGGGAACAAGCTGCCATGTAAAAAATGTCATGTCCCTAAAACTGCCATACTGTGAGGAAGCCCAAGCTCAGTCACTCGGAGAGGCCACAAAGACAGATGCCCATAGAGCCCAAGCTGGTCCAGCGATCCCAGCCCTGGTTCCAGGCAAGTGAATGAAGAAGCCTTCTTGAATGTTCCAGCCCCAGCAGACAATCCATGGAGCTATCCATTCACAGCTGAGCTGCTCTCATCGAGCCCTCCACAAATTGCAGAAGCTGTTGTTACCACTGTGTTTTGGGGTAGTTTATTATGTAGCAATAAATAACATACAGATTGTAGTCAAAAGAGCTATAACCTTCGCTATGCACATCTGTTGGGTTCCTGAGTTCAGACAGCAACAGTTCCAATACTGAGGAGTATCCAGTTAGGGTGAGACCCCATGAGGTGAGGGTCCCAGCCTGGCTTCTGATTGGCTGTGTGACTCTTTAGTTCTACAAGACAGAAATGCCTTCCTCACCTGCAGCCCAGCTGGGTCCCGTGAGCACTCCCAGTGGACTAGCTCAGTGATCCGGAACCTCCCAGAGCAACCTGCCCAGAGCCAGGGTTACTCTTCTCCTTCCGTATCAGTGTCTTTACTAAACGACCAATTCGTTTGATGAGAATTTCCTCTACAAGTGGCCAATAGCCATATGAAAATATGCCCAACCTTATGAATAATCAGGAAAATGCAAGTTAAAGCAAGAATGAGATTCACCTTCCTGCTTATCAGATTGGCACAATGAATGTTGATTAATAACTGCTGTAGACAGGTAGGACATATTGGGGGTCTCAGGTGCCAGGAAGCAAGCAATTTGCAGGGCAATTTAGCAGCATCTATTGAAATACAAAGTATGCATAGCCTTCAATTCAGCAATTCCACGTTCGAGTTTATCCCTGGAGAAATATTTACACATGTTACACAGAGGCATGTGCAAAAAATGATCTCTGTGGCAGAGTTTACAATTGTGAAAGTCTGGAAATGTACCACACCTCCCTTAATAAGGACATGTATCCCTGCCCTGGTACGCAAGGAAGCCATGAACATACATGATATTTTATGCCATATTTATGTCACAACATAGATGACACACATAAATGATGCATAGCACAAAAGCACTGGCGCTGAAAGGTCTCTAAGACACATTGTTAAGTGAAAAGAGCATCTGTATAGTATGATATTTATGTAAACAACCTCGCAAAAAATGGAAATACAAAAATTCAAATATAAATGCAAAATTTAAGGTGTGGAAAAAAACTCAGGGAACTGATAAAACGTGTTCCCCAGGGAGGTGGATAGTATCGGGAAGGACGGGGGAATGTTTGTCTCCCTTGTTTTTATTTTTTAATAATGATAATGTATTGGTGTATTTCTTATGTTATTAAAAATAATTTTTAAAATAAATATTTATGAGCGTCCATGGAGCTTCCAAGTTGGAAGAGTTAGGCTGGGGGGAGAGCAAAGGCTGGAGTGTGAGGCTCAGACCTGGGGGGCTGTGGGCACAGTGGGGGGAGATTATCGAGGGCTGGAATGGTCAGGAAAGGCAGGCTGCAGGAGGGATCGCCCCCACCCGCCCAAATGCTGGTGGGACCTGGGTGGCTGTCCAAGCCCACACTGGGTGCCCAGCTGCTGGGGAGCTGCAGAGGGAGCTTCCAGCCCAGACAGGAAATGGGACTGGGTAATCTTGGAGAGCTTGTCCTGGCCCCTGCTCGCCCATGCTCTGATTGCTTGGGTTGCTGGGATGTCCTGCTTGCTCTGCATATGAGGCTAGAACACAGAATAGTAAATATGTGCAGGATTTGATGGGTCTCCATTGCTCAAGCCTCAGGACCACACACACACACACACACACACACACCCAGAAAGATTTCACACTCATCCTCATGTTCCCTCAGTGGGCCATCTGTTCATTCCCATGCTACTCATGGCGTCCATCCATTTTCCACCCATCCATTCGCTCATCCCATAATGACTGAACTCGCTGTATGCCCGTAGGCCTAGCACACTGCCTCAGCCACCAGCCCTCCTGTAGAAGCCTAGGTCACTACAGATGGAAGGACCCTAAGAGTTTATCCAGTCCAAACTGCACCCATTGTATGGATGAGAGCGGGACCATGACCTGCCCAGAGCCCCACCGAAGGCAGAGCCATAGCCAGGTCTAGGAAGGAGCCATGCCCCCTCCTCCAGCACCTAGCCCTCGTCTACCCGAACTTCCCCTTCCACTCCACATCCCAGCCCCACGCCACACCTGCATGCAGAGAGAGCTCAAAAAACTTCGGTTCAACAAATGATAATACATGAATGAATGCGTGACGAATGAGTAAAAATATAGGCAATGCTGGATTTTTCATTGGAGAGAAGGGAGAAGAAAGAAAAGAAAGAAATCTCCAGGGTTATAAAGAGGAGATTTCTGCCCCTGCTCTTCAGGCTGAGGCTTTGGCGGTGCGCCTACACGGGGAGGGGAAAGGGCCTGGGCAGCTGAGGGTGTGTTTGTGCATCAGTGCGAGATGTCCACTGGTCAGCATGTGCACGACTGTGCCTGCCGGGCCAGGCCCTGAGCAGTGCTGGGAGAGGAGACAGACTCTGACCTAAGGAGCTAGTGGAGGGCACTAGATCTCAGGCTCAAGCATGCATCAAAATAACCTAGAGGACTTTCAACGGCACGGATTGCTGTGCTCACCCCCAGAGTTTCTGATTCAGTGTGACTCTGGGGTTGGCTCAAGAGCTTGCATTTCCACCAGGTTGCCAGGTGATGGCGCTGCTACTGTCCTGGGGCAGCAGGGCTTTTCCACCCAGGCTGCACCCGGTGCCCAGGCTGCATCCTTGACCAATTGCACCAGAATCTCTGGAGAAGAGACCAGGCAGAAGAGCTTCTCAAATTTCATCGAAGGTGAAGGACCAGTATTCTGTTTTTTTATTATTATTTTTGATCAATTATGGGCCAATACTTACGAGAAATATAATAAAAATAGATTTCTAGAAAAAATGAAATAAACCACAAAGATCTACCAAATATAGGTTCACATTTTTCTTGTTATATTCAGCAAGCATAAAGCTACTCTGTCACTTGCCATAGAAGTTTCTAAACATTTACTTCCCATTTCTGTACTTATCGCAGACATGCGACCAAAATTTTACTAGCAGCATCCATGGACACCCTGTTTGAGTAGCCTGAGGCTAGACCCTCTGACTGTAAAAAATGACCACAGCCTAATCCTCCCTTCCCTCAGGAAGTAATCTCTTGCTCCTCTCTGAATATCCATAGTCCTCAAATCTGGATAGGTATAAAATCCTCTTTCCTGCGTCTATGGTGTTTGTCTTTGTAAGGTCCAGAGCAGGGGGATTTTCTGAAACATTTTAAAAACACTACCATGAGGAAATTACTAGAAAGAGGCTTGCTGAGAGAGGTACTATTTCCTTGCAGTTAGATTTCTAGTTGGGAAGTCTCCAGTTCTAGGTTCTGGTTTTACATCTATCACTAACTAGCAAAGAGGCAACTACTATTTCCTTGGGTGTCACTTTCCCTCCCTGGAACCTGGGCAGAAAGGCGTCTCTGATTTCTGCAATGTCATCACCATGATTCTAATGATCTAGAAATGCATATGGCCCATGAGCTCAGTCAACAATGGTCGGGGCAGAAATCATGGTGGGAACGTCTCAGAAAGAATCCCCTGGTTCACTAGTCACATGGCTCAGAGGTCTGAGTATTAAACTGATGGCTGCTGTCCCTCCCTATCAGTGAATCCTGGTGACTCAGTGCCAAACTCACCAACTTAAGTTGTGGTTTCTTTTTCCAAAGGCAGTCTGTTGATTCTTTACCCTTCAAGTCTATGATTAGGTCACAGCCATGGCTAGAGAATGAACCTGGAGAAGCAGTGTGGCCTCCCCACTAGCGAGACTTGAGTCCCAGCTCTGAAAGAGACTCACCGTAGGAGCCTGAGCAAGCCCTTCCCCTCTCTAGGCCTCAGTTTCCACCTCTAAAATGAGAAGAATTAAACTAGATGTTCTCTAAAGTAACTTGCATACGGCATTAATTTTCCCACTATTGCTAGACATTTATCACAATGCAAACATCTATAAAAAGTCAGTATCTCTTCTGGTCCTGACCATCAGGAGCAGGGTGGCCTGGGTGACTTCCTCCATCCCAGCCACACTCTCTCACTCAGCCTCCTGGCAGCAATTAGTCTTTGGGTTGGGGGTGCATGATGGGCCAGGCACTGATCTGGCCACTGGGCCCCGATTAATGCATGCCGTCCCCAGCGATCTGACAATGTCGGTATCATGCCAGTTACTGTTATCAGCTCCACTTTACAAAGGGAATTATGATCCAGAGAAGGGAATTCACTTGCCCAAGGTCACACAGCTAGAATGCGGCAGACGTAATTCTCACCAGGTGATCTGGCTTTAATCAATTTCTATTGAGCCCCTACTATGTGCACATTATGTAAGACACTGCGCAGAATCAATATTTGGGGGCACCTGTGATGGTATTTATGTTCTGTTCAAAAACTAATTTTCCCTTCTTCCTGAGAAGCTGGGGAAATGCAGGACAATGTGAATTTCCTTTGTCAATATTCGATACACTTGCCAAAGAGAACATTAGCAGAGCGTGCAAGGAGACACAGTTCTCCGCACAAATACCTCCTATTATTGCTCAATCAATGGCTCCGGTGCTCAGTTTGAGAGAATTATATTTCCTAAAGAAAGAAAAAGCTTTTGAGTGAAATTCCAATTCCTCTTTCACAAACAGCTTCCCAATAAAAGCAGCTGGAGGGGTGGGTGGTTGATGCCCAGATAGGCTCTGAAATTTAGCAGGAGGGCTGGGTATGGAGGGAGGGTTAATGTTCTCATTTCATAGCACGCCCTGGGGAAACAATAGTGCTATTTCTAAGGAGCTGCAGGGCTTGGGTGGCCCTTCCCACAGCAGGGCACCATTGCATGGAGTTAAGAGCATGAACTCAGCTGGGCGCAGTGGCTCACGCCTGTAATTCTAGCACTCTGGGAGGCCAAAGTGGGAGGATCGCTTGAGCTCAGGAGTTAGAGATCAGCCTGAGCAATAAGTGAGACCCCATCTCTACTAAAACTATAAAAATTAGCTTGGCATAGTGGTGCATGCCCATAGTCCCAGCTACTCAGGAGGTTGAGGCAGGAGGATCACCTGAGCCTGGGAGTTTGAGTTTGCTGTGAGCTAGGCTTATGCCACGGCACTCTACTCAGGGCAATAGAATGAGATTCTGTCTCAAAAAAATAAAAGAGAATGAACTCCTGACCCAGACTTCTGGGTCAATGTCCTGGTCCACTGCTTATTACAGCTCTATGACCTTGGGCCCATTACCTCGGCTCTCTAGGCTGCAGTTTCTTCCTCCCCAAAACACAGACAATAGTGAGGTTTTATTGGGTGTGTAAGTCCATGCAGTATTCCTAAAGGGGTTAGAATCACGCTTCACTGGGACCAAGGCTGCATATGCATTAGCTGTTATTATGACAGTTTCAGGTAACTCACAAAGCTTGGTATTTGAAAATGCGGAAGTCAAGGGTATGGCGTGGGCTTCCTTCTAAGAACAGCATCGTGATGGCCTTCCCAGGGCACAAAACTACAGGAGTGACTTTCCTTCCCTTCTCTCACCACCCAAGAGTATCCACCCTTTGGTTTCCCCCCAGATCCTATGCTGACCGTTCCAGCCCCGTGACCTCCCATCCCCCCTCCCAGGCCCCCTGCACACTCTCACCCCAGCCTAGGCTGTTCCCTGATTGCGGGTGAGTCAGCCCCCGAGCATGGGGCTAGATGTTTCCTCCTCCCACCCTTATCTCATCCACCTGGGTCGGCCTGAGTCACCTCTTCCCAGCTTCCATGGGCAGAGCTGGGCACAGGGCTGCGCCCACAGAAGGGATCGGAGGAAGGGCTAACTCCTTATCGACCGAACTGCTGGAAAGAGGCTGCGGGGAGGTGCTGGCCACAGCTCACCCACAGAGCAGTCTGCAGAGCAGGGCTTCCGCCAGCCGGGAAGGGCCGGCCGGTCTCTCCTTCCTGACACCCACCAGGACTCCGAGGAAGCTGCACTTTGTTCTGCTCTGACCCTGAAGCAGATCTCCCAGTGTCCCCTCTCCCACCACCCCTGGGGGCTTGCATGTGTGGAGGGGTGCGGGACCCCAGGCTCCAGGCTCTGAATTAACTCAGAGGCCTCACTGCCCCTGCGGCCCTCAGCCTCTGAGCCCCACCTGGAGACTGGAGACCCCAAGGCTGTGCAGTGGGGTCGGGGAAGGCCCAGGCTTGGCTCAGGAGGCCTCTGGTCTCCTCCCTGATGCCAACCTGACACACCCAACCTGGGGGGCTAAGAGAAGGCCCCCAGCCTGTTCCCCTACTTTGGGGAAGAGAAACTTCCACAGAACAAGCCATAGCCAACCTCCCCCTGCTAAGAGCCAATTCCTACATTTTTAAATAAAATTTTTCTAACTATTAAAAAGTAATATATATCCTTGCAAAATTTTGGAAAATACTAAAAAGCACAAAAAACAAAGGAAGAAATCACTGACACTCCCATGACTCAGAGTTAACCATTTCTACCAATGTGGTTCTATCCTGTCTGATAGACACAGGAGATGCATGAGCTTCAGATACACCCCGTGTGGAAGGAGCTAGACACCTGCCCCTACCCCTAACTGGTAGCGGTGAGTGTTTACATGCCCCCAAGGAGATTCCCAGGGAAATGCAAGCCAAGCCCATACCCGGGTTCAGACACACAGGCCTATGAAATAAACAGGCATGGTGCTGTGTCAGGGTTAATGTCATGTGTCAATGAGGCAAGGCTATAGTGAGCCATTGTTTAGTCAAACACCCATTGAGATGTTGCTGTGAAGGTATTTTTAAGATGTGATTAGGATTTAAATCAGTAGACTTTGAGTAAAGTAGCTTGCCCTCCATAATGCGGGTAGGCCTTGTCCAATCAGCTGAAGGCCTTGGAAGCAAAGACAGGTTTTCCCAAAGAAGGAATTCAGCCTCAAGACTACCACATGGAAGCCTGCCTGTGATTCCCACCTGTCTAGCATGCCCTGCCGATTTCCAACTCAAGACGGTAACATCAACTTACCTGACTTCCTAGCCTGCTGGCTTACCTTGTACATTTTGGACTTAACAGCTCCTACAATCGTGTGAACCAATTCCTTAAAATAAATCTATCAATCTATCTATAGATGTAGATACAGAAGTAGATACATATCCTACTGGTTCTGTTTCCCTGGAGAGCCCTGAATAACACAGTCGGGCAAAAGCAACATGGCAGGGCTGTTCTGAGACCCACAGCAGGCCACAGTTCAGAAGAAAAGCATGGCCTGAATGTGCCATGGTGGCTATTATTTGGTCCATCTCACCCCCGCCTCTCTGGTGGCCTGTGGGCACACTTATCCATTGCAAGAACCGTCCCACCAAACACACCCCATAGCACTCTGCACCCGAGCAACCCTGCCGTGGAGCCCCTAACAGAGGAAAGCTGACGAGAAGGAGCCTCCTGTCCCTCTCTACCTCCCAGTAGACGGCAGGGGCTTCAGTGGCCTGTATAGTGGCAGTGAGCTGGCCCCGCCAGTCTCCGTTCCCCCAGGCGGGAGCAAGTGGAGCTGAGCCCAGCAGAGGCAAGGCCAAAGGCAGCAGAGGAGCAGCAGGGCTTTGACCCAGGGAGATGACGCTTCCACAGAGCAGGAGTGGCGGCACCCCTGCCCCATGGCTGGGGGCTTGGGGGAGCCCATGTTCGGGTCAGTGCAAGCCACAGAGAAGAGACATGCAGGGACGAGGACGCTGGCCTCCGACTGGGGGGGGCATGAGAACACAAGCTCCCCGGAGCACACACGCGCCGGGGGAGGTCACTGAACCTCCCCTGAGAGGCAGGATAGCGTGCTCACAGCAACTGGAGTTAAATCTCAAAGGACAGCTGTCACCACATGGTAAGAGACACGGATGAGGGAGGCTGAGGAGGACGCAGCGCTCACGCGACAGGAACACGCTTCCCTCCCGTCCACAGGACATGGAGCGTCCTGCTTCCGGCCTTGCTTGGAGCCTCCACCAGTTCAGTGTCTCCTTGTTTCTGGCTTACTTCTAGCCTGCAGCACTGCTGACGGTGTTGTACATCCGGGAAGGTGGGGGCAGTGAACGGGGTGCAGCTGCCATACTTCTGCGCCCCCCGGTTTGTGTTTTTCAGGGACTGTCTTATCCCAGGAGCAGCCAAGGGCCATGGAGAAGAGGAGATCAGCGCAAGGAAGTGGATCCCACCCCTCGTCACTGATGGGCTGGCTCGGGCCAAGGGAGCAGAGCAGAGCTGCCCCCATAGTGGGCCGTGGGGACGATCAGAGCGGGGCGGGGCCAGACCCCTGAGAATCCAACTCCTCCAGCCTGTTCCATGACCCGGGTGACGTAAGGCAGCTCAGCCACGGACAGGACTCTTATCCCCACTTGACAGACGAGAAGCTTGAGGCCCAGAGGGTGAAGCCCTTTTATCCAAGGGCTCCCAGCTGGTAAGTCGCACAGGAGGACTGGAATCCTCCCGCCCAGTCCAGGCTTAGGGCCAAGTGAACCAGGCAGAGGACAAACCTCACAGGCCACTGGCCCTACTCCCGTACTTCCCCAGCCTCCAAGAAAGCACTCTGAAGTCGCTGCGGCATCTCACTCTGATTTCCTCTGGCTCACTCCTCTGTCCTCCCAAGGCTCAAGGGGAGGGCAGCTGTTCTGGACACAGGTGACTCCATTAGAAAAGGCCACCTCGCTGCCTTGCCAGGCTGGCACTGCTGGCCCATGGCCTTGTCCCCACATTCAGCCAGATGTGACCCAAGTTGTCTAGCTCCTGGGCCTGACCTGTGCCCAGTGAAGGGCGGAGCCAGGCCTTGCCAGCCACACTGGCCACTCACTGTTTACTGACCTGCTGTCTCTGGCTCCTGCCCTCTGGGGAACCCCAAGCTAGAACTCTCACAGGTCACCCTGCAACAGAGACAGTCTGGCCCAGAGGAGGATGAAGGGATATGTGTTCTTGGTTCATCTTACTCTGCAGGTAGAAAGGGGCAGAGGAGAGGGCTGGCCGAGCACCCAGGGAAGAAGCCTTCCAAGGGGTGGCCTTTCTGCAAGCACCAGGTGCCTGGCCTCACTGGGCCTTGGTTTCGCCACCTGTAAAATGGGAATGGGAATTGAATGACTATTGAGATCCTTTCCAGCTCTGAAGTCTTTTCCAGTTTCAGGCCCAGGACTCAGACTACCACCCCTTCTTCTCTGCAGAGCCTCCTGATTGGTCGCCCTGCCTCTGGGCGTGCCCCAGCCAAGCCACCCTCCACGCTGTTCTTCCCATTGCCCAGTCTGACCTTGTCACTCCACGACTAAAACCTCCACTGGCCGCCTTGCCCAGCCACATAACTCCAGGCCTGAGCTCTGCCCACTGTTCTGTCTCACCTAGTAGTGTCCCTGTTAATGACTGAATGTTTGTGTCCCCCCAAATCCATATGTTGAAACCCTAACCCCCCCAGTGTGATGATATTAGGCAATGTGGCCTTTGTGGGGGGAGTCAGAAGGGTGGGATTAGTGCCCTGCTAGGAAGAAACAGGGGAGCTTGCTCTCCTCCACAGTGTGAGGATACGAGGAGAAAACAGCCACTTGCAAACCAAGAAGTGGGTCCTTATCAGACACAGGATCTGCTGCCACCTTGATCTTGGACTTCCCAGCCTCCAGAACTGTTTGTTGTTAAAGCTGCCCAGTCTCTGGTATTCTGTTTTAGCAGCCCACCCACCTATGATAGACCCCACCCATGCCAACCCCTGCAGGAGAACAGGAGCCAGCCTTGTTCTCCCTCACTTGCCTCCACACCTCCCCTTCACCCCTCGGAGCTCTGATCATCCCTCACCCCACCTTTCCTGCCCCCACTTGCTGCGTGGGTGGGGTTGGGGCTGCCCTGCTCACTCCCCCTTATGGCCCTTGCTTGTTCACTTCTTGTTCCCCCACCACACTGGGACAACCACTGTGTCTTCTCTCCCTGCACCCTGTACTTAACAGTTGTTCAATAAATAAGAGAGTGTTAAATTCAAACTAAAGACAGTCTTTTGCCTCCCAGCCCAGTGCACTTATAGAAAGCAGTCCAGGAAAGTCTGGCTGGGTGGAAGAAGCATCCAGAGTCTGCCCACTGTGTGGCGGCAGTTGGGGACCTCCAATCCCTCTGTCCCCAACCGCAACACACCCCTTGCCCTGAGGCTCCCGAGGTCCTCCCTATTCATCTGTTCACTCGACATTTAAGAACCTACTCTGTTCCAGGCATCCACAGTCATACTTTGCATAGAGTCTTGCACATAGTAGGTCTTCAGTGTTTGCTGATTTTGAAATGGAAGAAACAAAATAATGATGGCATTCACGGCATTGCTTTGCAGTGATTGTCCACACACATTCTCACTTGATCCTCACAATGGCCGTCCACGGCAGGTGCTATTTTTGTTTTACAGGTAGGAGAACCGAGGGGAAAAGGGTAGAGGGAGCAAGATATTCATCATAGGGTCCACAGCAGCTACTGGGGCAGGGGTAGGGCGGGGCAGGACAGGGAGGGGTAGGGTGGGGCTGGCAGAGGCAGCCCCCACAGGGCAGAGCCCAGAGGCCAGCACAGGCCACTCGTCCCCAAGGCCAGTGAGGGTGGGTTTCAGTCCAGCCATGGCACCTGCTCCTGGGAGGAGCCTGCACACGGACACGGGGCCAGCTGTGAAACCACAGACACGACAACCAGAGCCAGGTCTGAGCGCCACTCGGCACGGGAGCCTGGACTATTCCGGAAAATATAATACAAGCCCCACAGCTGTTCTCAGGCACAGAGCTCAAGGCTCCTTCATAAGCAGGTAAAAACTCTGCCAGAGCTGACTTAATCTCTATTAATCAAACATGACTTGCTTTTCTTTAGAGACCAGTGACAACACAACTGATTATAGCTCATGCTCGGACCTGGCCTTCCTGAACAAGGATTTTGGAGGAAAGAGAGAGAGAGAAAGATCAAAGTAATACTCCATGGCCATGGGGAAAAGAAAAATAAAAAGAAACGAGCAAAATCAATGCCTGTTCTTTCAACAGTGCTGTAAAGTCATGTGCTAAAATTATATGGCGAGAGCAGAGTCTGCCATCTGAGGCTAAATTGGTGTGACCACAGCTAAAATAAGGAGATAGCTGCACAGCCCTGGGGGACGTCACCTCTACACAAGGCGTGTGTGTGTCGGGGGGGTTGTGAGAGAGGAGTTCACTCTGCATGACTACAGATGCCAAAACTGCTGCGGCACTGGATCTGAGCAGTGTCGGTCCCCGGCAGAGATAGGGTCCGTGTGACAGCCCTGCATGGGGGCAGGCGTCTGGCCGACGTCCCTTCTTCGTGCAGGCCTGCCTTCCCTTAGACTCCTCCCTGGACTGAGAGGACCGTCCCACCTCCTGTCTCCCTTACCCCAGACTTGCCACCTCCAACCCAAACTGCCCTGCTGCCCAAGCAAGCCTCCTAGAGACCCTCCTCTGCTCAGAGACACATGTGTCCCCATGTCCTCCACCCCTCCAAAGTCACCCTTTCCTTTCAGAGCCATATACAATGACCCAACCAGCCCTGTTCCATTAGACTCCCAGAAAGTCTGGGCTGTCCCCAGTAGTGCTGGCTCCCAGACAAGGGGATGGGGTGTCTTCCATTTTCCTGGGCACCTTTTTACTCTGACTTCTATTCCTGTTCAACTTCTGATCCCTTCTGTGTTGGTCAGAATTCCTCGCATAGGGAGCAACAGAGACAGACTTTAAACCAGCTTGGGCATAGGGTAGAATTATTGGGAAGCTCCCTTGCTGGAGGCAGAGGCAGGGCTGGCTTCAGGTCCACCGGAACCAGAGCCTCAACTGGCTCAACAGCCCCACCAGGCTGTCTCTCCTCCTCCCTTCCTGGCACCCTTCAGCATGGAAGCTCGTGCCCTCGGTTCTGCTCTTCATGAAGCAGCAGCACTTGGTCTCTCTGTTCTCCATGAGAGAGGAAGAGGCTCTCTCTTTGGAGCAAAGTTTAAAAATGATTGATTTCAGATCAGCTGTCCATTCCTGTACCAAGCCCCTCTCATTTGTCTGGCCTTGTCAATTGCACTGGGCTGATCCCCGGTGGCCAGCTGCTGACCGGAGCTGGTGGCCGGGGCTGAGCATGCACTCCCAAGGGGGAGAAACCGGTTCCTGGGAGGCAGGACAGTCTTAGATATGACAATGCTCTGTGGCCCTCCAAAGAACCAGGTACAAAACAGATATACAGTTTACCTGTGGTATTGAAATTTCCTGGCGGAAGGGAGGACAATTAGGAAAACGGGTATCTAAGAAGGCTCCTGGTGGCAGTGATGATGAATAGCAAAGCTTGAGCAGCACTGGAGTAGAGGACAGACACACAGTACCATCCAGGGACAAAACCAGGGAATGTCCAGTCCAGCCTCCCGCCTCCTGCACACATGTGCACAGGGCCTCCTTCTCATCCCCAAACACCACTGACCCAGGCCGTTGTGTGGTGTAGACAGCCTATGGTTAACATGCATTGACCGTTCACCACCGCAGAGAAGCTCTTCCAATCCATCCCTCCTCGGACCCGGCCTATGCCCACAGTCCTTGTCCTCTCTTCTCACTCTTCCTCCTTTCTGGAGCCCAGATCCTAGCCCTCCTTCAAGCTCAATCTGGTAATTTCCACCTGGAGTAAACGTCTCTCTCCTCTGTCTATTTAAATCCTTCAAGATGCTCCCGGAGCACCTTCTGCAGGAAGTTCCCCTCCTCTCCTGTGCTAGGTCGCAGCTCCCAACAGTCACCAGGCCTGGCTCTCATGGGTCCCCATCCCTCCCCTTCCCAGGCCCCTGCAGGTTCTGAGGCTGGCCTCAGGGCACAGCCTCCACTTTTGGTGCCCACTGTGGGCCTGGCCCTTGGAGACACTCCAGCTGCAGGGGTGCCGAAGGGAACTGTCCCAGCAACCCTTTCAGAGCCTGCCCGCCCCTCAAGGCCGTGCTGAGCTCATGCCCCCTACAAGGAGCCTTCTCTGGCCAGACCTATCTGGCCGGGTCCGGGAAAGCCATCTTTCCCAGGACTTGCCATCTTCAAATGAATGTGGAGATCCGGTCAATTCTTTTGCAGCTTTCCCCATAAACATTCCCCTGCACCACTGAGACTACGCTCTGCATGAAAGAGGAGAGAAGGGGAAGGAGAAACAAGGAGGGGAAGACTGGGGCACATCCACACTCATCCATGCAGAACAGGTAGAGAACAGTCCACTGGGGACTTCAGTTCAGGCCTGGGAGATTTCAGAGGAGAGGGAAGTGGGAGCTGGAGCAGCCAGAGAGGCTGCCTGGAAGAAGGGGTTGGGGGCGGGAGCCCTGAAGGTCAGGAAAGTGTCCCAGGCAGGAAGACCAGAGAGAGCACAGAGTGTCTGAGTTTCTTGAATTCAGACTGAGTTCTCCAAGGTCTCCACACACCCTGTCTGCTCCTCTAGGAAAATCCCAGTGCCCCAGTTAATCACATTCCTCACATGCTTTCCCCCCAGATCCTAACAACCACCAAGCCGCTTAAGCTTGTCAACTCTGCTCCAATCCCGCCTGTCAGAACAGTTCCTGGGGCTGCTCCTGGGGATCCCTGACCTGGCCCCAGGTTAGACCTGTCCCCCAAAGAGCAGTAGTGTTCTGCCCTGCCTGATGTCGGGGCCTCTGGGCTGTTTACTGAAATGTACAGACACCCTGGCCCCATCCCAGTCTAGGTGACCAGAATCTCTGGGCGGCCCTGGCAGCGCTGTATTTGTTGCCAGTTTTCAGGTTCGTGTGTTTTTTTGTTTTGTTTTGCTTTGTTTTAGCATTTTATTTGATATATTTTCAAATGTGCAGGAAAGTTGGAAGAATGGTCCAAAGCACATCCATATCCCCTTTTCTCCATTTACCAGCAACGTACGTTTGCCCCGTCTGCTCTATTGTTCTATGTATCTGTCCACGTGAGTGTATTTCTGAACCCTTTGAAAGTAAGAAACATGGTGCTCCTTTAACCCTAAATGCGTGTTTTCTAAGAGCAAGAACACTCTCACCTACCCACAGTCCAGTACCCAAACTGGTGAGTTTAGCATTGATACAGTGCTGTTATCTAACCGTATCCGCATTTGCATGAGTCCTGCCGGTTAGAAGCTGCCCAGATAAGAGTTGGGCTGAGACCCTGGCAGCCCCCTTCTGTGCTCAGGCAGGGACCACAGCCTCAGGCCCCCTCTCCCTTTCTCTACTCCTCCTCCCCGACCTGGGGAGCCACAGCCAAGCTGGCCGCAGACAGAAGGTATTAACCCCTTCGCTGCAGGCTGGAGACAGAGCTTGGCCCCTTGACTGCCTGGGCAGAGGCAGCTGCCCAGCACAGCTATAAATAACCGGGAGGCTGGCTGTGGGGCGGTGCCACTGCCCTAGGGGAGGCGGGAGGAGAATACCCCCGGCCTGGGGCCTCACCTAGGCCTCCCCTCCTGTGCAGGAGGGGAGGGACAGGCGGAGCGGGGCCACTGTACTGGGCTGGGCACAAGCTCCTGTCTCTAGCCCCTAGCCTCAGCGCTGCTATGGGGGGTCCCTCGGGGCCCCCAGGCCTCCTCTACGTCCCACACCTCTGCCTCTGCCTGCTCTGCCTCCTCACGCCGCTGCTCCAAGTAAGTGCAGGCAGTGGGAGTTGGCTGGGGGTTTGGGGGGGCCTGGAGCTCGGAGCTCTGTGCACTCACAGCTGCTGGTGGTGGAGGGTCTCAGGGCTTGGGATCGGCCGGCTGCAGTTAGGGACTCTTATGTCCCATGATGGGGTGAAGGTCTCATGCCTGGATGAGGGGACGGGTGGAGGGGATATGTAACTCAGGCTGCTAGGATGGGACAGGGAGGACCCTGTGGATAAGCAGAGGTTCTGGGGATGTCCTGGTGTCCAGGACTTGCCCTCCTCAGGTCCCCAAGTTCCCTGTTTTCTGTCTATTCTTTCCTCCCTGACGATCGCCTCCATCTCCCCTGCAGGACCCTTTAACTCCTTTCCCCACCCACCCCAGCTCTGGCCCTTCCCCACCCAAGACCCGCAGAGAGCTGCCTCCCACCACTGCTGCTTGTCCCTACCCCCAGCGCCTGAAATCAGGCAGCCCCAGGACCCACCCAGTGGTGGGCTCAGAGCCGCACTGGGGAGCCAACCTCTCCAAGGCATCTCAGGACTCTGGGCTCCTCCTCGCACCCCACACCCTCTGACCAGAGTCAGGGTCTGCAGATGGGAGGTGTGGTGAAGTGGGGAGCAGCGGTAATAGGGTGCTGGAGAAGTGAGGGAGTGATCTACCTCCAACCCTCCCTCCATTTTACAGATAGGGAAACCGAGGCTCAGAGAGGGAGGGAAGACCTGCCCTAGTCCTCATAATACAAGGGACAGAGCCATGCTGGGAGTCAGGAGGCCTATCCCTGTCCTGACTGTGCCCCGGACCAGCCTCGTGGACCATTTCCTGGGCGTTAATGTCCCCGTGTGTGTAAGGAAAACTAATTCATTCAACAGTCACTCAACCATTCTGATTTCCCCACAGAACTGATTCAAATCCCTGCTTTGGTGCTTAACGTGTGACTTTGGACAGGTTACTCGTCAGTAAAACGAGGACGACGTTGGTGCTTGCTGAATAGGGCTGTCATAAGAGCAGGCGAGGTCATACAAGCAAAGCACGCAGCGTCGTGCCTGGCACGGCGTGAGCACTGGGAAAAGCCAGGCACCACGGACAGAGTGTGAAGACCCCAGGGGCCCTGCCCTGCTGGGGACGTGGCCAGGTGGAGGAGCGGGTGGGAGGTGGGTACCATGCTGAGGTGTAGTCAGTGTCCCCATGGGCAGATGGCTCTTAGACCTGCCGGGACCTTTGAATGACATTGCGGACTGCATTTGGGGTGGGTGGAGGTTGTGGGGTGGGTTCACTATCCACCCCCACCCCCAGACATCCTGGGCTTTGAACTCTTGCCCCTTCCCTCTCATTCCCAGGATGGGTGCCTCCCAAGAGAGCGAGGTGTCGGGCAAGGGCTGCCCGCCAGCCCTTCCCTCTGGGGCCTGTGCTGCCAGCCGGCCAAGCTAGCTGGAGCAAGGGACCTTCTGGTTGCTGCTCCAGAGCCGGGCCAGGCAGAGGGTCTCAGGGAGGTGCCGTGGGTTCCTCGGAGGCAACACTGTGGGCTCAGCTTCCCTTGGAGTCAGCCCAGGCCCTGCCCCCACCTCTCCCCAGGATCCCAGACTGAGATGAGACTAGTTACTGCCCGAAGTCACTCAGCAGGTCCCCAGCTGGAGAGTCACTAGCCCTTGGTCTTTCTGACCCCAAAGCCCAGCCTGCCTCGCGCTGGGACTTCCTGGTAATGGGATTTATTTCTGGGTCCTTGGCCAACAATCCTGAAACTTGTACTCACTGTGAAATGAGACTATGAGACCAGGCGCAGACAGTGGGGAGGGAAGGCGGCCCGGGAGGGGCCTGGTTCTCAGCCCTCTCGGTTATTCAACCAGTGTTTCCGGAGAACCTCTGTGAGGACTCAGGCTGGGAGCATCCCCAGGCTCCTGCCCTAATGGAGTGTAAAGCCCAGGAGACCCAGCAGGAAAGAAATGTGTGTATTTAAACTCTGTTCATTGGGACTCAGAAAAAGTGTGCGCAAGTGTGAGAGCCCTCGACAGGATGGGGGCAGTGGTGGGAGGGGCAGGACAGCAGGGGCCGAGCTGGGGTGGTCCAGCCAGCAGCGGAAAGGCCCCAGGGCCCAGCCCTGAGCAGAGGGCAGTGGGAGGCGGCAGAGATCTGGTACAACCCCCTCGGGATCCAGAGGGCGTGGGGAGGGGCCTGATCTGATTCGCAGTTGTGAAAGTTCCAGCTGGTGGATTTGGGTGGCAGGACACCCTGGGCCAGCACAGTGTGAGAGCCTGGTGCTCCGGGTCCCCCTTGGAGGCGTCTGGGAAGCTGCTTGGGAGGCAGCACTGTAATCCTGCGGCTGTCCTTACTCAGATGCTGGGAAGGTGGGGACATTTATGTGTAGACAGGAAACAGAGGCTCAGAGAGGCTAAGCAGTGCTACTTGCCTCCCGCTCTGTGATGACCTCGGGAGCCCACCAGCCCCCCCGGGCTGGGTCCAGCTCCTTAGAACTTTGGGCAGCGAGATACCTTCCCCCAGGGGCTCAGGGGGCTCAGGACCTCTTGCCCCAGGTCCTGGCGTCTGGTGGGGCCATCTGCCCCAGAAGGCTCAGCAAAGAGAGGAGGGAACACAGAGAAGTCCCTGGCCATCCCTGCCCAGCACCCACCATAGACGAAGGCCACCCTGTCCCCAACATACACACACACATACACACACACACACACACACACACACACACACACCCGAGTTTGCAGGGCCCTCGGGGCCAGGGGCTCAAGGGCCATTTGCCAGAAGCTAATGCATCTAGTGACTTTTCCAAAAAATTCACTTCCCTGCTGAGTGTGTTCTAGCCTAATCAGCTAATTTAGTCTCTCTGTTTTTGCCATTTTGTTGGTGTTTAAGTTATTTTTTTTAAATAAAAAACAATCTGTCTGAGGGCACAGTCTACTTAATTTTATATTCCTCGTCTCAAATTTGCAGCACTTTGTGAATTACAGGACTATTCTGTATCCTCTTAGCTGTCATTTTCTACTTTATTTCTTTTTAACAATTTTAAGGATTCCTCAGCCAATTTATATAAAGTCACTTTACTCAAAATTCTAATTTTTTAAGACGGCATTTCAAATCCATGGAGGCAAAGGATAGATTATTTATTAAGCTTATTTTGTTTATCTTGCTTGACAGCTATGCAGGGTTTATGGTGTGTACTGACATACCTCACCTGTTGTAAGATTCGCACCCGTCCTATGAGTTAAGACCGTCCTATCTACAGATGAGGAAGCAGACGCAAGGTCCTATGCCCACAAAGTCACGAAGCGCCCGGGTTCCAACCAGCCAGCCTGACTCCAGATTCTCTTCCCTTAACAAAAAGTTAATTTTAATGCTATTTAGTTTTAATGTCAAGCTATTTTTATAAAATTCAGACAGAAGTCAAAACAAATCAGGAGGTGACTTTTAGGCAAACTGGACATTAGATAAGCTGATAATTAAGGACATAATTTTAGGACAAGCAGCCTGTTGTAGGACCCCTGCTGGCCAGCTGCCCCCACTTTACTGGCCCAGCCCACCCCTTCCCCCTCCTTCTCCTCCCCGTGTTCAGGGCTCAGGGCGTGGCACAGGTGAGGGGAGAGGGGTGAGCAGAGGGGAGCAATAGGCTTTCAGAGACCAGAGAGCAAAGAATGAGGAGGGGCCTGGACATGTCCCCCAGGGAGCTGGGGCTGAACTGGCACAGGAAGGAAGAGGCCTGCTGGGAGCAAGGACTCAGGGGTGGGGTCCTAGCTCGAGGTCCACCATCCTGTAAGTTAGAACTGAGTTTCTAAAGTCCCCCCTGCCAAGGAACCTGCCCACCCACTCCAGGAAATACTACCTGCTTTCTTCATGTGGCTTCTGATCCCTCACCCTCTCCTCCGCCAGTCTCTGCTCTCCTTACTGCCCCACGGGAGTGGTGCAGGGCCCAGACTCTGCCTCCTGCCCCCTCTCCTCAGCCCACCTTCTTCCCCTCCCCCTCCCCTCCTCCATCATCCCCTCCCCACGCCCTCCCCCCTTCCCTCCTCCCTGTTCTCTCTCTTGCTTTTCCTTCCCCCTTCTCTGCTCTCCATCTCCTCCTCTCCATTATCCCCCCTCCTCCTTCTCCCATGTCCTCCTTCCTCTCCTCCCTCTTCCTCCTCCTCCCTCTCCTCTGGCTTCTCCCTTTCTCCTCCCCTCCTCTCCTTCCCTCTCCTCTTCCTCCTTCCTCTAGCTAAGCAGGGCCTGAGCTCAGGCTCCAGGAGAACCATGGAATGGAACCGCAGTGTGGGATGGGACATGGAAGCACAGTGTGGGCCGCCCTCCCCTGCGCTGAGTCCTTCTCTGCCCTTGGGCAGCCGAGGGAGGGACAGGAGGGAGCTCGCTCCTATTCTCCTCTCCTCGAGTCACTGGCAGCCTGGGCCCAGGACCTGTGGTCCTGTAAATCTCCCCAGCTTAGACTGAGGGCTAAATTTAGATGGCAGCTTCATCGCCAGGCCTAGGAGGGAACACTAGTCTGGGCCAGACCCCCTGGCTCCAGGGAGGTGGCACCTTTGAGGCCTGTCTGGCCCCTGGGGCACAGGTTCTTCCTACACAGGGCCCAGGCTGGAGGAAGAGCAGCTGGAGTCTTGGCTCCGACCCGCTGCCTCCTCCCCTAGCCAGGGCCTCTGCCCTGCCCTCTTCTAAGGTGAGGGCTTCCCATGCCAGGCTCACAGAGGCCCGAACCAGGGCCTGGGCCCTCACACAGGAGAAATTCAGAGAGAAAGAAAGATGATAAGCAGGAAAAGCCCACAGCCTGAGCTCCCAGAATTGGGGGAGAGGGTGTAGCTCTACCTGGCTGAGGGGGCCATGGTCTCATTCATCCAGTCTCAGTCAGTCAGTCAGTCAACAAACATTCATTGAGCACCTGCTATGTGCCAGGCTCTGGACTAGGAACTGGGGACACAGATGTGGACCCTGGGCCCTCTCAGCCAGCTTTCTGCCCCTGGGACAGCCAAGAGCTCATCAGTACAGAGGTCCAAGACGTCCCCCTGGGAGAGAATAATGGTGAAAGGAAAACAGTTTCTTCTCCTCACTTTCACACAACTCTGACACCAAATGTGCGGGGTCTTTCCACACCAACCCCTTCACCAGTTCTCTGGGGACACCAACTGGGTGTCCTCCGTCCAATTCAGTTCAATTCTGACGCTTTCTACCTGGAGTTGGCATCGGACCCCCCAGGTAAAGGCTCTGTCCCACAAGATGGCCCCCTCTGCAGGGGCCAATCACAAGTCAGGCTCCTGGATCTTCCGGCCCACAGGCTGTAAATCCGCGGTTCCACGACCTGCTCTTCGGGTTTGCAAAACTCAGGAAAACGCTTTACTTAGGTACACGGGTTTATTATAAAGGATGCGACAAAGGATACAGACGCATAGGCAGGTGAAGAGGTACACGGAGCACGGCATGGGGAGGGCTGTGGGGGGTCCCATGCCCTCTATGGGCGTCACCCTCCCCGCACGTCCTGGTGCTCACCAACCTGCAAGCGACCAACTGAATCCCACCTTTGAGGGGTTTACGGAGGCTCAGACTCGAGGGGTTACTAACTCAGTCTCCAGCCCTCTCCCTGCCCTGCAGGGGTGGGGTGGCGCTGGGCTCCAACCTTCTACTCCCAGCTAGCCCCATCCCGGAGCCCACTAAGAGTCACCTCATTAGAACAAAATGTGCTCCTGTCACCCAGGAAAGTACAAGGGTTTCAGCAGCTCTGTGTCAGGAACTGGGGACCAAGACCAAATATATGTTATTACATCACAGTAGGGTCTACAGGGGTCTCAGAGGCTGGAGAATCCGAATTTCTCATCTCCCTGGTGCAAGGCCCCGTGCGCCCGGCTGGGTCCGCCTTCCACGACCAGCTCTCTGCTCCCCTGGGGCAAGAGAGGGGCTTCTCGCTAGAGCAGCACCCCGAGCTCCA